>CM042016.1:103721042-103878542 GCA_023525715.1 Cichorium intybus | reverse complement strand
CTTTTAATGGTTCTCATTTGAACCTATTCCTATATATATATATATATATATATATATATATATATATATATATATATATATATATATATATATATATGTATATATATATATATATATATATATATATATATATATATATATATATATATATATATATATTAGAAATTAAATTAAAAATAAAATAGTGATGTAGCAATGTATTAAATTTTAATAAAAGTTTATTAGAGTCTAGATTTTAATAGATAATGTCGTATAGTGAATGAAACACGAAATAGCAATCCATGGAGCCTTAAAAAGTTCATCATGATAGACATGGACTAAGAAACAGGGCAAACAACGAAAACGTTGAACAGAGGACGGGTATTTCGAGATTTCAGAATCAAAATCCTTGCACACCGATTGTAAAATGGTGTTCTTTAGTTATTTCCGCAAAACGTGTGTATATAATATGTCTTGGAGTTGTTGAGATGTGGACATTGAAAGATGCCATTTGACTATATCATCTCAACTTCGACTTGCCAAGGAGATATTAAGTTGTCATTTATTGCATCATGGATGGAATATAATAATGACAGGTTTGAAATAAATGAGAAGTAAAATATAAATGTACGTGTCCCGCACAAAGCGTAGATGAACTGCAATATAGATTACTGAGTCAGTGAATTCAATTCTCAAATCAATTTTCCGGATTACAATGGAGAAAACACATCACATAGCCATTCTTCCTAGTCCTGGAATGGGTCACCTCATTCCGATGGCTGAGTTTGCTAAGCGACTGGTCAAACACCACCCAATCTCGGTCACTCTCATCATCCCTACCACCGGAACTCCGCCCAACGCTCAAATATCCGTCCTTGAATCATTGCCGGATAACATACACCACTTGTTTCTTCCATCAGTTAACATTGAGGGCTTACCGGAGGGTGCTCGGCCGGAGATTCTTATTTCCTTCATCATGCAAGCCAGTCTTTCAGGTCTCCGAGATGCTTTATCTTCTCTGAAATCAAGAACCAACTTGGTAGCTTTAGTGTTTGACATGTTTGGACATGATTCAATGGAAGTAGCAAAAGAGTTTAACCTATTTAAATTCTTGTTCTTTCCAATGAACGCCATGGCTTTGTCCTTCACTTTTATATTGCCAAAGCTCGATGAAGAGACATCTTGCGAGTATAAAGATCTTCCTTACCCAGTTAACGTGCCTGGCTCGGTTAGTTTTCCTGGGCGTGACCTGATGGCCCCGGTTCAAATCCGGACTGATGAAGTATACAAAGGGTATCTTTTGCTTTCTAAACGACTCACGTTGCTTGATGGTATCATGGTGAATAGTTTTGAGGAGTTAGAAGAAGAAACCTTTCGAGTTTTGCGCACCGGAGCTGCTGGTCAAAGTCAAACACCCATTTACCCGATCGGACCATTGATTCAATCAGATTCAGATAACGGGTTGGACCGGCATGAATGTTTAAAGTGGTTGGATAATCAACAAGATGGATCTGTGGTGCTGGTGTCGTTTGGAAGTGGTGGGACCCTTTCTTTAGACCAGATTCATGAGTTAGCAATCGGGTTAGAGATGAGTGGACACAAGTTTTTATGGATACTAAGAAGCCCTGATGAAAAGGCTTCAAATGCTTCCTTTTTTACTGCTTCTAGCCAGACAGATCCTTTAGGGTTTTTACCCGAAGGGTTTCTGGCCAGGACCGCAAAACGGGGTTTTATCGTGCGGTCCTGGGCTCCACAGATCGATATACTGAGTCACAAGGCAACCGGTGGGTTCTTGACTCATTGTGGTTGGAACTCCACTCTAGAAAGTGTGGTTCACGGGGTGCCAATGATTGCTTGGCCTCTTTATGCGGAGCAACATATGAATGCTAAAGTGATGACAGAAGCGCTTTGTTTGGCGTTAAGAGCTGAAACGGACGACAATGGTATGGTTCGAAAAGAGGTGATCGAGAAAGTTGTGAAGGAGCTAATGGATGGAGATGAAGGGAAGAAGATATCCAAAAGGTTGAAAGAACTAAAGGATGATGCCATTAAAGCTCTAAGTGACGGTGGGTCCTCTATGGATGCATTATCCAAGTTTGCACAACAGTTGATGAAATGAACATTTCTTTATTGCCTCCAACTTGTTTTTAATTATGTGTCAATGAGTCCGATTACTTGGAAAGTTCGTACATTCAACTCCAGTTAATTTGTGTTTATATAAATGATCCCTTTTATTCGAAACATGTTGAGTTCCAGCTTTCTTGGGTAAAATTTTATATTTGATTCATATAATTATCTCAAACATCGTCATCGTCAACACACATGTTTGAAGTTTGTTTCAATATAATGAAACTTTGTGGTTTCTTGGTTTATTTTTCTGAAATTTTGCATCATAGTTTAGCGGCTGGTAGGTGTATTTGGTGTGTTTTGCATCATAATTTTGCATCAACGTTGAAAATGTATCCCCCAAATACACCTACCTAGCTTTTATTTTTCTTTGAAGATGACATGTAAATTACTTTTAACTCAAACCACAAATTCATTGTCATATCAAATCATGCCCCTCATTCTTTTCTCTCATAAAGGTGATTTTGCCCATTTTGTGTAAAAGTTGTTCAAATGCCCAATCACATTCCGATAATAGTGAGTTATACCTTTTACAAATATAGATCTACTACTAATATTGAGGTTTATCCTCAATCAAGAATCCTGCGGAATAATGTGGGAGCGTATGGCCATATCTCTTTCTCCTCTCATGGTAACTTTTGCCATTTAGCGATCTTTTAAAACCCGGATTTTTAGTTAACGAGGTGTGAGGACGGGTCAATCGGTTTAACCGGTTCAATCGTCGGGTCAACCTGGTTTTTACAATTTCTGTATATTTTATATTTTTCAGCATAATTATATATTTATAAAACATAAAGAATGTAATTTCATCTTGTACCAAAAAAATATTTTGTCAAGTTTTTATAAGAAATATTTACTAACTTTGATGAATTAATGGTGGACTAATTTTAAATTTTTGAGTCTTGAACTCTTTAACCAAGTTTTTTAAAGGCCAAATTCTAATTTTTTGTTCAACCGCCGGGTCAAACCCGGTTCCGGGTCAACGGTCCAACCGCTCTCTTCACCATTCACGGTCCAACCAGTTCGATCGTGTAACACCCCAAAATTTGTTCCTTTTTTTAACGCATTAACGGCAAAAGCGCATTACCTCCAAAAGCGCATTAACAGCAAAAGCGCATTAACTAGTGTAGTATTTTATAAAACTTGGTACTGAAAAATCTCATATTTCGAAAACCGTGTTTCTTTATAGAACAAATTGTCAAGCTTTAAAAACTTTACTCATGACATAAAGTCACGTCTTAAAAACTTTGGTACCAACAAAACCATTTAGTTGTAAAGATATGTGAACAACTTCGGGGGTTAAAATGTTATACCAAACTAAACCATAGAAAGCAAGTTAGGATTACAAACCAGGACATCAGCCAAGGTTCGCTCCATCTAAAATCTCAATCACCTCGGGTCATCTACTTGCTTCTATCTCTCGTGTCTAAAACCTGGGATACATGGCATAAAATAAAATACGTAAGACGAAAACGTCTCGTGAGCTACATGGGTTTTAGACTCAAAACTTCATTGAAAATATTTTATAATCAATGTCATATATTTGATATATTTCTTTTCAAAATCCTTTGCAAAATAAGTCATATGACTGACCTTTTCTTTTCAAAAGCTTCTTTACAATCTGAGTCATATAAATGACATTTACTTCTTAAATTCTTTGCGAAAACAACTTATAGAAGTTTTGAAACTTAAACAATATAATCAGTTCAACACGATTAATACAAAATAGATGCATATGCAATGCATGTTTCGCACATCAATGCAAAGCTTGCGGGTTCCGTACCCGCGTCTGAGGTCTAAAAGACCAGGTCACATTCGTGACAAAAGCTCGCGGCTATATACCGCGTCTAGAGGTCTATAAAGACCAAGGCTTACCAAAATAGGAGAACAAATATTCCTATAATGGTATCTAAAAGATTTCTACTTCGTGACGGGAGGTACCATCGCAGTAGAGTCTGTTGTCCCATTACGGGGACGTGTCCGGACCTCGCTGACTCATGCCATCACACTCTATGCATGCATAAAAGCACTACTTATCTTTTGTACTAGAAATCACGAATGCCATGAGATGCATGTGCAATAACATAGACATTAACAAATTAAATCTTTCATAAACTTATATAAGGATCAAATCATTTAGTACATATAATCATTGTTCTTTTGAAACAGATTCATAACATTAGTACATAGTAGACTGACTACCAAAATATTCTTGTACAGGCATAGTAGGCTTGAAGCCAAAACAATCTTTTGATAATAGAGTAGGCTAAATGCCAAAACATACTTTCAAAATCATCATATAAAACTTTTATTATCATAGCATACGTAGAACTATTTGCATATCATTTGATATTCATAAGTCATATAACAGCTTTGTTAACAATTTTGCCATGTACCCCATAGTGAGAAAAAGCCACATGTACTCACCTTAGTAGCTAGGTACGTCTAGCTACACTAATTGTAAGAACCTGAAATTTTTTGGTAAAAGTCATAAAATAAATATATATAAAATTTGGGCATGAACGGTACCGTAATAGTAAAATTGGTAAAAAGGGCAAAATGGTCATTTGGCACGCAAATGACTTTAATGTAAAGAAAATATAATGTTGGGGTCAAATGAAAGAAAACAAAACTTATAATGTTATAAAAAACGAATTCTTGTGCCATTTTGGGATAAATGGAACTGAAGGGATCAAAAATGTAAAATGGCTAAATATATAAAGGAGAAAATATCTCCTTAATGTTCAGAAATTCTAGAGAAATCGTGAGAGAGCTAGAGAGAGTTCCAGTGATCGGGTTCATGAAGGTTATGAAGAATTGAATCAATTTCACTTGGAATTGAAGAATTCCAAGCCATATAAGGTTAGTAATCTTGTTTTTAGGGTTGTTTAACCCATTTCCCGTGAGTATGTTACTGTAGCTTCGAAAATTCAGTGGCTAGAGGAGGATTATCCTATGATTCCTAGCCTTAACTTGTGTCTTAATCACTATCTAAACCTAGTTTAACCGTTGAAAGTGTTAAAGACCAAGAAATAAGAATTTGAGCTCAAGAACCCTAACCAACGGGTTTGTAAGAGCAAGTTGGTTTCAATGCTTCTTAATTAGTTTAATATGTCTTAATAGAAGTAATAAACCACTCCTAGTTGTTAAATTAGAGTAATTTCAGGTTTTGGGTAAAAATGTCAAAAATGGAAATTTTTGGAAGAAACTTGGAATCCATGATTCCATGGTTTAAAAACAAGTAAAAGTAGTTGGTTTATGTTTCTAATCACACCTTGATCATTATCCAACATATGGATAACTTAAATTCAAGTTTGGTGATTTCATGTGTAATTAAACCCTAGAAATTTGAGTTTAGGATCAAAGTGTTAATTTGACATAAAGAGTTGGTTAGAATGAGTCATAAATGATGTTTAAGTATGAAGAAACTATTAGAAGTGGTTTCCTAAGAGTTTCAAATAATAAAATGAAAGTTTGAACAAAAACTGAAATTTGTTGGGTGGAATGGAATTGGTGATTCCATGAATGAAACCCATGGAAATGGTTAATGGAAATCATTAATTGGTAACTAACAAAGTATGTTTTTGGTTGTAAAAACCTTAAATTAAATCATCCATTGGTTATATAAATATATGTATAGAAAATGGACAAAACTAGATTTTAAAATTTGAGTTGATGTGCATATGAGCTTCCTTAGAGCTCTTGTGACATCCTATTGTCTTAATCATTAAGTCATGAACTAAATAAGAGTTAATATAAGTGAAAACATGTTCTTAACATAATAAAGGGTCAATAGAACCTATGGTCAAAATTTGGTGAAGTTTGGAGTTAAAACGAGCCCGATACATGACTTTTAGTGCAAATTTCGAAGTTTGAAGGGCCTGGGAGAGTTACACGACCGTGTAACTATTATGGGTAAAGTTACACGGCCGTGTAACCCTCCGGTGAGGGGTAAAGAGCCTATTTTGCCCCTAGACATGTAGTCTTGGTCCCCAATTGATCCCATAAGTGTTATAGAGCATGAAAACATGAAAAATGAGTCTAAATTGTGTATGTGACTTTACAAGGGTATAATGGTCAATAAAATGTCATTTAAAAGATAATAAGAATAAGTAAAAAGGTGTGTTAAGGGATGAATATCACAAAAATATTGTGATATGAGCCTAGTGGAACATAACAAGGTAGTCCTTACATGTTGTTAAAGTATAACATGTTATTAATAAAGTGTGAATAAACTTCTTAGGTGCTTAAGAAGTAAAAGATCAATAAACGGAAAGGACAAGGAAGGGTGTAGCCATAGTTAGACTTCTCTAACTAGCCAAGGTGAGTAATGTGTGGATTTTTTCGAGTACATAGCAAATGGATTTTATATAAAAGAAATGAATTTTTATATAAAATGGTTTGTGGGACAAAATGGTTTTATGGTAATTGAAATGGTTCTATGGAACCAAAATGTTTTGTGAAACTGAAAATGATCTTGTGAAATGGTAAGTACAATGTGTACAAAAGATAAATGAGAAATACAAAGAATTAATAAAGTGTTGAGCACTGATGATGAATTGCTTAGTATACGGATAAAGACCACGGCCTGCTGCGGTAGGGGTGAGAAAAAGACACTACTGGGATGGTACCTCCTGTCGCGAAGTAGTTGTCTAATTACCTTGATGGATGAATTCGTTTCATGCTGTCGAGGAAGTAGTTATACGGGTGCGTCTCGTATAAAACCTACGGGTGCGCTCGTAGGAATGTGCTCACAAATGAAAAGGAATACCTATGGGTGCGCTCATAGGAAATTGAATAATGTGAAAAATTTAAAAGAGTTAAATATGGAAAAACTGTTTTGGGTCTAAACCCATATTACTCACGAGACGTATGTCTCACGTATATTTTGTTTAAAATGCTATGTACTCAGGTAATCAAACAAGGAATTAGAAGAGTCGAGTGTGGGACGGTAGCTTTCGTTGTACAAAGGATGTGCTGCTTGAAGTGTGGTAATGATACAGAAGAGTAATACCCCGTGTGTATAACTAAATATTTTGTATTATAAAGTTTTAATTTTTTTTTTGTGAGAATGGGGTGTTACACTAATCGACTTTCTCTAGTCTTCCGTTGCTTCCAAGCATCCTTCAAACCTCTATTAATTTAATAAAAGATTAGAATGTATTTCGCAACTAAACATAATACATTCGTCTACCCATTCTTAGACTTCTTCTAGTCATTATCTAAATTCATTCCGGTGACTAAGTATGGGTCTTAAGCCATAAAAACCATTTTAGACAACTTTACCCTTTTTGTCCCATTTTGACAACTTAGTCCAAAATTCGTGTAAATGACATCACAGCGGTCGTCATGCGGTCAAAAATAGTAAAATAACATCATCTCACTTAGCACAGTGGTAGTCATGGTCGATCCACAGGAGTTACGTGGTCAAGGTAGGCAACAGATTACCAACAGTAGTGTCACTTCTACAGCCAGAGGATCTAGTTTCCGACTTATACCCAAAACAATCCCAAAAATCACAAATCAAGAAATCCAACTCAAGCAAATACTAAACTAAACCAATAACTAATCCTAATTACCTACTAAAATCAGAAGTATAATTCAAAATCAGAAGTATAATTCAAAATCAGAAGTAACCAAGATCAAATCTAAACATCCAACACAATCAAACATCCAAAATCCATTCAAAAGCATAAAATACCGAAAACAGAGCAATTAACACTAACCGAATGATTATTATTAAAAACTCAGATCCCAATGGTTCAAAACAGTAAACATCAAATTCAGAAACTAAAACCTAGTGCCAATGGTTGTCACACCCAAAGACACTCGCTAAATCTACCGAAATCACTAAACTAATTGGAAATTAAAAAAGAAAAACATAAAATACCAATTTATGGTTGCTGAAAACTGAAACTCGGAGTCAAAGAAGCCTTGGGAGTCTATGCCAGGTCTTTGCTGCATTTTTCTACCTAAAACCCTCTATTTATAGTTGCAAAAATTAAGAGGTCGCGCCGTGCACAAGTGAAATCCGCGGCGCGCGTATGGGTTTATCCCCGTTTTTTCGGCATTTGAATCTTCTCCACCGCCTCAACACTGAGTCACCGCGTCGCACCTTTGTAAATCCCGCGGTGCGCGTGTGAATTCGACTGTTTTGTCTTTATCTTCAAGCTTCTTCGATTTTGTACGCTTTTAGCCCCTATTTACATCATTTCTTTCCAAACAAGCACTGGCACAAAAGTGAGAATACCACAACATATATGATATGATTTCACTAAGAATAGGGCTCAACAACGACTAAAATACTTGATATTAATAGGCGTTGTCAATCACCCCACACTTGTGCCTTGCTTGTCCCCAAGCAAGAGAGTTTTTAACAAATTCTAATAAAGACTCAAACAATTTTTTGAATGTGTTTAATTTCAAAACTTATTGCCCTAAGAGTTAGAGTGAAATAGTTTGTGAAAACATAATCGGAATATTCTTTGGAATTCATGACTTTCTAGAGAACCCTTGATTACAAATTTTCTGTCCACAATGAAGTGTACGTACTCATTCAGATTTTAAAGGCCATTAAAGAACTGTCCATGAATTTCGATGTTGTCCGTGTAACGAGCTTTCAGAAATACCATCCCAGACCAGAAGATCTTAGGTGGTAAGGTGCATAAATGCCTTTTTCGAGGCCACCCTTTTCGGACCTACCGGCTCGAACAACAAAGGTCACTGATTGACAATTCCTTCCTAAATTCCAATCCTAAGATACTCCAATCTTCTAACTCCTAAAACTCAACTTATTTGACTATACTAATAGCATGATAACAACTACATAGTATTTCTCGAAAAATACCAATGCTAAAACATTCAGAAACTATTTGTTTCAAAATTACAATCTATTAAAATTTTTGAATAAATTGCTAAAAATTTAAAATTTTAATCATTTCTTGCAAAAAATTCAAAAATAAACTCTTTCGACCGTCCACACCCCACACTTAAAACCGTATAACGTCCCCGTTGTACATAAAATATTTTAGAACTAGGGAGAAAGAGTTACCCCTTTGACGGTAGACTGCTTGATTGTCACAGGTACACAACACGAACAAAAATTCCTCGACTCAGAATTCAGGAGTTGTAGCGCAACAGTGAAACATGCCGGTGGTCAAGGCAAGTGGAGGGGGCACGGTGACCCCACACTTGCCTGAAACAACTCCTCCATTTGGTATTACATGCATAACTCACAAAAATAGTAAATGCAAACAAAAATAAAAGCTAAAAGTAAAATATAATGTATACAATCAATTTTTTGTGTTGCGGATGACCGCGGCGCGTGATAGAAAGGCGCGTGTCACGGTAATTATGAGGTCTGAAGGTACCGTCAAATTGGAAATGACCGCGTGCCTTGGCGTGGTAATTGCAGAAAATTCAACCACTTTCAAACACTCATAAAAAGATAGTCAATACAAATTTACATACTTTTATTGCTTTTCCTAATGCCCAAAAGGCTTATTCATATACTAGAACATTAAAAACCTAAGAATTACTACTAATCGTTCTAAAAAATGCAACTACACTAGAATCAAAACAAAACACTCAACTCGCAAAGTAATTACACTACCCTTAATTGTGGGCGGTGTCATCCTTTTCTCCCTCTTCTTCATCTACTTTCTCTTCCTCCATGGGTTCGTCTTCTTCTTCTTCAATGTTTGGTGGCTGGGGTCTCGGGATGGGATTTTGGGACCCATTGATGAAATTTATTACACATTCCGACAGCCAAAGAAGCTGTGTATGTGTATTCTTCGTATGCCGGTCAACCTCGTGCATCGCCATTGCCTGAACCCTGTGTTCTAGTTTGTGGTTGTGCAGGGCTTGCTGGACTGCCTTCACTTCATCAGCTAAGAATCTGGATTCCATGGTGGCAGGAGAGAGTCCTCGGGGCAAACTGACGGTTGCCCGCGATCACTTCCTAGATGTCGATGGTTCGGCTCGTAGAACTGGGAAGGGTGCTCGATCGACCGATGTAATCCCGTCGTCAACATAAATAACATCTCGGGAAGTGGTAGTCGGTGGGCTAAAGGGGACTGGCTGAATAAGTGTCAATCTATGGGTAGTGTATTCGGATAACAACCCGTAAGACTGTGCCAGCCTCATCACATAATGTCCACCACCGAGAGCTATATACTTCAATGGCGCGTCCATCAATTGTTTGAAGTAGCTGGCGACAAAGTATGGAATGTTGCATGTCTAGAGCATTCGTGTCAAACACTACATGAGGTGTAGCTCACGTGGTAAAACCCGTTCCTCGTCCACCCGAGGCCAAAACATGGTCGATATCAACCGGTGCAACATCTGGTGCACCGGCAAATGCATCAGTCCCTCGCGCACGGTATTCTCGTGATACCGTGTGGATGATATAGTGCTCCAGTAATCACCAGGTGAAAAGGAATCGTCGGCATCATAGTTGGCACATTTGTGGAATGGCTCGAACCCCGGTGCCTCCAACTCCTCCTGTGTGTACAGCCCCATCCGATATCCAAACTCTCTCAGACTGCAGCTTCGGTTGTGATTCCCCAACCAAAATTGGACCATCTCCTCAGTATTCATCCCTAATGGCTGATCATCAAAGTGATAACTTGTAAGAAACTGCAAAAACACCTCACGATAAATGGGTTCTTCCATTTGAACCGCATTTTCAATTGCCCGACACGTATAAGTGAGTTCGCCTTTCTCGTACCCCTGTTGCACCAGCCAATCTTGCAAGTGTTCGAGGATTCCCGATTCCTTGGTCAACTCCCAGTTGACCATCCGAGAAGGAAGAATCTGCTTATGTTGTTGAATTGATCAGCGGTTGTAAAAACTGTAGGCGAGTCTTCTGCCAACTCCTGTAGCCCAGGAGTTCCAGTCGATAGATTTCGAACTCGCAGATGAAGACATTGTTGCCTGCAAAATTTAGCAAAAACCCAAAATAAGCTACTGTTCAGTGTACGCCGTGGTGCGGGACACAAAAGCCGCGTCGTGCTGTTTGAAACTTCATACTCCTCGTCGTGCTCGGTAACAAGCCATGGTGCGACATATGAAGTTTAGAACAGAACCGACGATTAAACTTGATTTCGGGTCAAAATTGCTATTCTAATTACTAGGTTTTGTAGCATGCATCATTCTAATCCTAATGGTATCATCAATTTTAGTATAGACTAGCTACATTGCCGATTACAGAGGATTTTCACTAGTTTCAAGACTTTAAAAGAAAAGAGAAGGAATTATTGAACATACTTGATTTTCTGGAAGTAATACGAAGATGAGATTGATTGAGATGTGCGAATGAATGATCAGCAGTAAAGAACACGATGATTTACGCAATTTGAATTATATACAAATGTAGGGTTTTGGAGTTGTTCTCAAACTCTGTTTTTGTGATTATCTCTAATTTCAAATTAAGATAAGGCCACGGCGCGGGAAGCTTCTATCCGCGTCGTGTATAAAAAAATCAGATTTTAATTATAATCGCGAAAACTAAACACGCGCGGCGCGGATGCTAAGATCCCGCGTCGCGGTGTTGCAAAATTACCAAATTGACCCCACACTTGTTCTTTTCTTGTCGTGACCAATTAAGTGTGATTAATTACTATTGAAAATGAAGAGTATACATATGATGATCAGGTTGCCTCCCGAAAAGCGCTAAGTTTAACATCTTCAGCCGGACATGCACTTACCTGACCTATGATGTATATACAGGAATGTCTGTCATGAACTCCACCGTTTCTACTTCCAATTTTTGAAATGTGCCTGCACTGACATAGGGTTTGAGTCTATGTCCGTTGACTTTGAAGGGCTGTCCACCTTTGGAATCCCGGATCTCTACTGCACCATAATCTGAGACACTAACCACTTCAAATGGCCCATTCCATTTGCTTCTTAACTTCCCAGGAAACATCTTCAATCTTGAGTTGTACAGCCATACCTTCTGTCCAGCTTCAAAAGTTTTCAACCGGAGCTTAGCATCATGATACCGTTTCATTTTTGACTTGTACGTAGCCGCATTCTCGTAAGCTTCGTCTCGCAACTCTTCCAATTCAGATAACTGCAACTTTCGTTCCTTTCCGGCTTCAGTGTAGTCCATGTTCACTTGTTTGGTAGCCCATAGGGCTCGGTTGGTGAGTTCCACAAACAAGTGACAACCTTTCCCATAAACCAGCCGATACGGAGTAGTTCCGATCGGTGTCTTATAAGCGGGTCTGTATGCCCATAATGCGTCATCCAACCTTTGCGACCAATCTTTCCTGTCTGTCTTGACCGTCTTCTGAAGAATTTCCTTGATCTGTCTGTTGGATACTTCTACCTGGCCGCTTGTTTGTGGGTGATAAGGTGTTGCGATTCGATGATTCACCCCGTAATGCTTCAGCAGCCTCCCAAATTTGAAGTTCTTAAAGTGCGACCCCATCACTTATGATGACCCGTGGGACTCCATGTCGGGTGAAAATATTTCTCTTAACAAATTTGCACACCTCGTGATGATCATTTGTGCGGGTCGCTTCTGCCTCAATCCACTTAGACACATAATCCACTGCGACGAGAATATAAACATAACCATGCGAAGTGGGAAATGGTCCCATGAAATCGATCCTCCAGATATCGAAAATGTCTACCACCAATATTGGATTTAGGGCATTTGATCTCTTTTCAATATGTTTCCTAATTGCTTGCACTTAGGCACTCCTTGGCGGTTTTGTGAGCATCCCTAAAGATAGTCGGCCAATACAATCCTGCTTCCAAAACTTTGTATCCTGTCTTCTTGCCGTTGAAGTGTCCTCCACATGCTGAAGCATGACATCGTTCCAGAACATCACCAATCTCGCTATCAGGCACACATCGACGAATTTTTTGGTCCTCCCCTACCTGAAAAAGATCAAGGTCATCCCAAATGAACCTCTTTGTATACGTACGAAATTGCTTCTGCCTCTGTTTTGTCCAATGCGTTGGCTTTGCTCCTGTAGCCAAGAAGTTGACATAATTTGCGTACCATGGAGCTCCGGTGAGCTCCAACAGCTGCTCATCTGGGAATTAATCTTTAATTCCAGCCTCTAACCCTTCTGCTGGCAGTCGTAAGAGATGATCTGCTACCACATTTTCTGCTCCTTTCTTGTCCTTGATTTCCACATCAAACTCTTGCAAGAGAAGTATCCATCTGATCAGCCTTGGTTTAGACTCCTTCTTCGCAAGCAGGTGTCGAACAACACTATGGTCGGTATAGACCACCACCTTTGATCCCCAGATATAGGATCTGAACTTGTCCAATGCAAATACTACGGCAAGTAACTCCTTTTCGGTGGTTGTGTAATTTAATTGAGCCTCGGAAAAAGTATTACTAGCATAGCATATGACTACTGGCTTCCTATCAATCTTTTGTCCAAATACTGCACCAGCAGCATAATCACTAGCATCACACATAATTTCGAAAGGTTGGGTCCAATCAAGAGGTTTTAGAATGGGGGCCTCGACTAATTTATTTTTTAGAATGTTGAATGCTTTTACACATTCCTCATAAAAAATAAATGGTGTGTCTTTCAAAAGAAGGCCACAAAGAGGTTTAGAGATAGTACTAAAATCCTTGATAAATCTACGGTAAAAACCAGCATGGCCTAAGAAAGATCTAACCCCTTTCACGGATGTCGGGGGTGGCAATTTGGAAATAACTTTGACCTTAGCACGATCTACCTCAAATCCTCTTTCGTAGACCACATGACCTAAGACTATTCCTTCCGTAACCATAAAATGGCTTTTCTCCCAAGAAAGCACCAGATTAGACTTAACACATCTTTGTAACACCTTTTCCAATTGACTTAAGCATGCCTCAAATGTTGATCCAAAAATCGAGAAGTCGTCCATGAAGATCTCCAAAGCATCACCAATCATGTCGGAGAATATCACCATCATACACCGTTGAAACGTAGCGGGGGCATTTCACAATCCGAATGGCATTATGCGAAATGCAAAAGTACCATATGGACATGTGAACGTGGTCTTCGCCTGATCCTCCGGGTGAATGGCAATCTGATTATACCCAGAATAGCCATCCAAGAAACAATAATACTTCTGTCCAGCTAACTTTTCTACAATTTGATCAATGAATGGTAATGGGAAATGGTCCTTAGATGTAGCGACATTGAGTTTCCTGTAATCAATACATACTCTCCAACCAGTTACGGGTCTCGTGGATACCTTATCACCATCCTTGGTATCCATTACAGTTATACTAGATTTCTTCGGCATGGTTTGTGTTGGACTGACCCATTCACTGTCGTAGATTGGATATATGATCCCAGCATCCAACCATTTCAGAACTTCCTTCTTCACAACTTCCTTCAAATTTGGATTCAATTTTCTTTGTGTATCCCTGGCAGGTTTGGCTCCTTCTTCAGTGATGATCCGATGCATACACGTAGTCGGACTAATACCTTTCAAATCTGCAATCGTCCATCCAATGGCTTCCTTATGTCTGCACAAAACCTTAAGCAAGTATTTTTCTTGTTCCTTTGTCAAATTTGATGCTAAGATCACCGGCGGAGTCTCTTTTTCTCCTAAGAAAGCGTACTTTAAATGAGCTGGTAACGATTTCAACTCTAAAGTTGGCGGTTCCTGTAAAGATGGTTTTAATGTCTTAGGAATCTCTGTCGGCAGCTTCTCGGTGTGTGCGCATTCTTCATGCTTCATGCCTTTGTCCTTTCCTGCTGCTTCTTCTTGCTTCTCCTACTCAGCCTCTCCTTCTTCTTGAGTATCCATCGCCTCTTGTTGCAACACTTCTGGCGTATACTGCTGCACTAACTCATCTATGATGTCCACCTGATAGTATTCTTCATCCTCCATGGTACTTCCTTTGGCATTAAAAATGTTAATCTTAGTTTGCCGATGCCCAAAGGAAATCCCCATCTCTCCTGTGCGACAGTCAATGTTTGCATTAGCTGTAGCCAAGAAAGGTCGCCCCAAAATAATCGTCGGTTGGTCTCCATTGGCAGCCTGACGGGTATCCAGAACTAAGAAATCTGCTGGGTAATAGAAATCTCTCACCTTAATGATAACATCTGACAACATTCCCCTAGGAATCTTTGTAGACTTATCAGCGAGCTGTAAGATTACATCAGTAGGCCTTAAAGTACCGAATTTATACTTGTCAAAGAGCTGTCCTGGTAGAATGTTCACGCTTGCACCCAAATCCAACAGAGCTTTCTTGATATGCACATCACCTAAATCAACTGAGATGAGAGGAACCCCTGGGTCCTTCATCTTGGGAGGTAATGCATCCACAATTAAAGAACTTACATTTTCGGGCAAACTAATCATTTTGGGCAAATGTGACAGAATATGCTTATTGTGAATACACATGTCTTTGAGAAATTTTGCATACGCAGGGACCTCCTTGATAAGCTTAACCAATGGAATGTTGACCTTGATCTGACAGAACAGATCCCACATATCTTCTGCTTGTGGTCCTTTTTTCCCATATGGTCTTCTTTCAGGCCTTTCCAAAGCCGCAGGAAAAGGGGCTGTCCCACTTGTTTCTCCCTTTTCCCATGTACTTGTTGATTTCTTCTTTTGCGCGTGTTCCTATTTTTCTCTCTTCTTTTCCTTTTCCAGCTCTTCTTTTTCGTCAAAAATTATCTCCACATCATATCTTCTTCTGCTGGTGGAGCTGTAACCTTGTTGTCCACCTTCCTTCCACTTCTGAGCGTGATAACTTCATTTACTTGCACCTTTGGTGGTTGTGCTTTTTCCTACTCTCTGTCCTTTTCCAACTTAATGAGCAATTCTCCTAACTTCAAATATGCTTGCGAATTGGCATCTTCCACCTCCTTAAGCTTAACTAACATTCCAAAAATCTCCTGTATGCCAATGTTCGTAATTCCTGCAAGAGGTGCTGGCTGCACGTGTTGCTGTTGTTGGATTAGGTGTCTAAGCCATGACTTATAATTGTATTTATCTTGTTAATAGAAGCAAAGTCTATTTGGGTTGCCCTCATAGATAGAGGATAGATGTATAGTTCAGTAGAGAGAATAGTTGATTTATTAATTGGTTAATAAATCAATAGAAAATAAATATATGGTTTATTAATATATTTAAGTGTTAATATATTAATTAGAAACTATAATAATTAATTAAGATTTAATCTAGAATTAATTGGATTTAATTTAGTGATTAAATTAATTAATAAAATGTGCAGGGACTGGTTGGCATTTATTCAATAGTTGAATAACTGGCCAGGTAAAACCAGGGACCAAAGTTGGCGCCACCCTGGAGGCTCCTCCAAGGTTTGGCGAAACCCTAATTAGGGTTTTGGGGAGTCTGCTCTAAGTAGTCAAAAGCCTTGTCCATTCGGAGGCTTTCTAGGGTTTCAGGTGTAACCCTAGGAGGCTATATAAGGAACCCCCTGGGCACCCTAAATCCCATGCCATCTCTCTCTCTCTCTCTCTCTCTGTGTTACTCTGATGGACTGATTTCTCCATAGCTTAGGTGTGACTTGCATTTGAGGCAGGATTCTTTTGCTGCTTGCTTCAAGGATCATAAGATCAAAGGTTGGTTTTTCTCAATTAATCTTTAGAAATTAATTGTATCCTTTAGGCTTAGTTTATTATATTCATAGAAGAGAACATAGATCTTATTAGGGTTGCATGTGAACCATAGGTATCTATTTGCTCATTGTTTGCATAGAAACCCTTCAGTGGTATCAGAGCATAGACTATTTTCTTGTGAATTGATATAAACTGCATGCTTAATTCTTGCCTTGAGGTATTTTGCGAAAATCCCTTCTTATGAGGCTTGAAAGTCGACGGTTTGGCTAGGGTTTCCTAACCCTAGCCGCCATGCCCTAATGGTCCCCCCTTGGTTGCTAGATTTGCTTGCCATATAAGTATGTTGTTATTTTTGGTAATTGGATTAATTAAAATAACTTGAACCCTTTTGTTTGGCTTGATAATTTCGATCACCATAGGGACCAAAATAGAAAATTAATTTGATTAATTTGATAAATTCTATCTTAGATTTAATTAGTTTAATTAATTGTTAATTAAACGATCAATTAATTCGGTTTAAAGAATTAATTTAAAATTTTCAAAAAATTAGTTAAAATTTGCGAAAATTAGAAGAAAATTAATTCTAAAATATTTTAATAAGATTAAAATATATCTTATATATTTATGATTAAAAGTTAATATTTATATATAAGAAAAATTGGTTAGTCTTACCGTTAGTAGGCCTCATTCACAAAACTGTCCTCTAAAGAGGGTATAAGGCGACTGGCTATAAAATGGCAGTCTAATGGGTATCTACTCTTACCCACCGCTCTCCTGGTCAGTCGAGTGTCGTTATCCGAACGGGTTTGATAGAACCGCTAAAGCCTCTTAAAAGTATAATGCTATAATTGAAAGTACTAGAACCTTAAAACATATCCCAATCTAGTTACTTTAGGTTCAAAATGTGAATTGGTGCTAATCCATGAAATTGCACATTGCACTTTGTGGAACGTTGGTGGAGCGTGTGTGGTTTACCGACACGCCAACTGGGGTCCACATAGAGTCGCAATGGGTTTCTTGATTTTATCATTATTGACGGAGCGTGTGTGGATAACCGGCACGTTAATTAGAGATGACAATTGACTTCGAGAGTACCAAGCAATTTGCATGGTTATTCACACCCGGTTTGTGATCCTCGGTATCCCAGTCACAAACAGCGGGGCATTCTTGAGATTAAAACAAGTTATCGAACAGTTCGGTAAATCTCAATGAAACTAGGAATTCCATTTTAATAAGATTATTTTCCGTGGTGGAATTGGCTGAATCGTCATTCGCCTACCTTATAAAATTTACAATAAAGATTACGGCATCCCTTTTCGATATTGTAGATTGTTATTGTAGGATCATAGCCTTATATTTATTCTTGGGTGAATATAAGGATTATTTAATAAATGTCTAATTAAAACTACCTTCTTCATATTCAGATGTCTTCTGACCAATCCGTTCCCCACTCAAATCCCGGTAATGTCACCTCGATTCTGTCTTTGTGCTCAAAAGTGACGTTGGACGGCACTAACTACAACGACTAGATCCGCAACATCAAAATGGCTCTACGGTTTGAACACAAAGAGTATGTTCTGGAAACCGAGCTGGTTGAGGTTGACCCAGAAACCGCTACTCCCGAGGAAGTCGCCTCGTACACCAAACACTCCGATGATGCGACCAAAGTGGCCTGCATCATGATCGCCACCATGAACCCTGAACTGCAGCGTATCTATGAGGACTATTGGCCTTATGAGATGCACAAAGAGCTCGCGGAAAAGTTCTACAAGCAAGAGCGCATCGAAAGGCGTGAGGTTGTAAAAGCCTTCACTAACGGCAATACCAAAGAGGGCGAGTCCATCTGCACTCATGTGCAAAAGATGCATGGTTATGTGGAGAGGCTTAGGAAGCTGGAAATGCCTGTTCATGAGGA
Organism: Cichorium intybus; assembly: GCA_023525715.1. Lineage (NCBI taxonomy): Eukaryota > Viridiplantae > Streptophyta > Magnoliopsida > Asterales > Asteraceae > Cichorium > Cichorium intybus. The sequence goes on along the minus strand of CM042016.1, from coordinate 103,859,963 downwards.
TTTAGCTGTTGACATAGTGCTAAACTCGTTGCCCAGTTCTTATGACCAGTTCACACTGGCGTATCATTTGAACAACAACTAGGCAACCCTAGCTGAGTTACACCGCATGCTTCGTACAGCTGAAGACGGGATGAAGGGAAAAGGTTTGCTCCCTGTCAACCCGCCTGTCCTGGCTATTGGCTCTGGAAAAGGAAAGAAACGGAAGGGCCCTCCTAAGCAGAACTGGAAGGAAAAGACTCATGTCGGGTCATCTAGCGGTGCCCCGAAAGGCAAGTCTTCCGGCATTCCACATGTTCAGAACCTCAAAGAGGCCAACTGCTTTTACTGCAAGCAAAAGGTTCATTGGAAGAGGAGCTGCCCAACGTATCTGCAGGATATCAAGTAGGTACATATTCTATATCTAATAACTCATCTTTTTCCCATACTTGGGTCCTTGATATAGGATGTGGTTTTCATATCTGTTCTGATTTGCAGGGCCTACAGAAAAGTAGGGAGCTGGAGCATGGCAGACTGAACGTGGTCATGGGCAATAGGCGAACGTCACCTGTTACCAAGATCAGTGTTTATGGACTAGTGCTCAGTAGTGGAGTTAGATTAGATTTACAAAATTGTTGCTATGCGCCTGATATGGCAAAGAACATAATTTCCTTTCATGCATTGTTTAAACAAGGTTTTCATTATGAGTTTAATAAATCGAATGGTTCAATTTCTATTTTCAAAAATGATGTTTTTATATTTAATGCCATGCCTTGTGATGGAGTGTATGAAACTATTATGTGTGTTGATAATTATGTTAAAAATATTTTAAGTATTGATGCTTCAAGCGGTGTAGAAAAGGCGTGCCTGTGGCATTGTCGCCTTGGCCATATAAACAAGAAACGCATCGCCCAACTCCAAAAGGATGGAGTGTTGGAATCATTCGACCTCGGGTCGGATGATGTATGCGAATCTTGCTTGCTTGGCAAGATGACAAAATCACCATTCAAAGGTTCCTTTGAAAGAGGTGAAGGTCTGTTGGATATCATACACACAGATGTGTGGGGTCCCTTCAGAACAACCACTAAGGATGGCACGCGGTTCTATATGACCTTTACCGACGATTTTAGTAGATATGGGTATATCTACTTAATCAAGAATAAGTATGATACCTTTGAAAAGTTCAAAGAGTTCAAAAATGAAGCAGAAAATCAATTGGGCAGAAAGATAAAGATGTTTAGATCCGACAGAGGCGGTGAGTATCTTAGTATCGAGTTTCTCGATTACCTCAAGGAATGTGGAATTGTTTCACAGTTGTCGCCTCCAAGAAGACCTCAGTTGAATGGTGTTGCTGAAAGGCGAAACCGAACCTTGTTGGACATGGTTCGTTCCATGATGAGTCGAGCTTCACTTCCAATCCATTTATGGGGGTATGCCTTAGAGACTGCCGCCCATATCCTAAATCTTGTCCCAACCAAGAAAGTTGCTAAAACACCGCACGAGATGTGGACGGGGAAAGTTCCCTCGTTGGCACACATCAAAGTCTGGGGCTGTGAGGCTTACGTAAGTCGTGAGACTCACGACAAGCTCGCGGAAAGAAGTGAAAGGTGTTACTTCATTGGATACCCGAAACAGTCTTTTAGATACTTGTTCTACAGACCAAGCGAGGACGTGGTCTTTGTAGCAAGACGGGGGTTCTTTCGAGAGAAAGAGCTCATTTCCAAAGAGGACAGTGGGAGTACAGTCGATCTCGAAGAAATTTAGGAGACGACCGATGAACCAACCTTAGAAGAAACTAGCCACCAACATGAGGAAGAGGTTCTTATTGGACCCACTGACATATCATTGCCCCTTAGGCGTTCAGGTCGAGTTAGCATGCCGCCCGAGTTCTATGGTTTCCATATTAGTTCGGACGGTGACACGTTGGTTAGTGATCGCACATTGACTAATCTGGATGAGCCAGCTAACTACCGCGAAGTAGTGGCGGGCCCCGAGTATGCCAAATGGAAAGAGGCAATGGACAGCGAGATAAAGTCTATGTATGACAATCAAGTTTGGAACTTGGTTGACAATGTGCCGGGTCGGAAGACAGTCGGGTGCAAGTGGATCTTCAAGAAAAAGACCGACATGGATGGTAAAGTACATACTTACAAAGCTCGGCTGGTTGTGAAGGGATTCACTCAAACCCCGGGGGTTGACTATGATGAAACCTTCTCACCAGTAGCCAAGATTAAGTCAATCAGGATAATGCTTGCCATAGCTGCGTTTCATGATTATGAAATTTGGCAGATGGATGTCAAAACCGCTTTCCTTAACGGGAAATTGACTGAGGATGTTTACATGAGTCAGCCAGAAGGTTTTGTAGACACAAAGCACCCTGATAAAGTATGTAAGCATGAAAGATCAATCTACGGGTTGAAGCAAGTGTCTCGCAGCTGGAATCTTTGCTTCCATGAGAAAGTCAAAGAGTTTGGCTTCTAGGAGTGAAGATGAGTCCTGTGTATATGTCAAAGCTAGTGGGAGTATAGTCACTTTTCTGGTGCTGTATGTTGATGACATACTGCTCATGGGAAACGACATTCCGACCTTGCAAAATGTTAAGGCTTGGCTCGGGAAGTGTTTCGCCATGAAAGACCTAGGAGAAGCTGCTTATATTCTCGGGATAAGAATACTTAGAGATAGAAAGAGAAAATTGATAGGTCTAAGCTAGTGTACATATTTGGAAAAGGTGTTAAAAAGATTTAACATGGAAAATTCCAAAAAGAGAGAGCTGCCAATCCTAAGTAATGCTAAATTGAGTAAGACTCAAAGTCCGAGTACCAATGAGGAAATAGCTGAAATGAGTCGGATACCTTATGCTTCAGCAGTAGGGTCGATCATGTATGCTATGACATGTACTCGTCCCGACGTATCCTTTGCACTGAGCATGGTTAGTCGGTTCTAGGGTAATCCTGGAAAAGCACATTGGATTGCGGTCAAGAACATACTCAAGCATCTGCGAAGGACAAAGGATATGATATTAGTCCTTGGTGGCAGTGATGACTTGAAAGTGAGTAGATACACAGATGCCAGCTTCCAGACAGATAGGGACATTGGTCGGTCCCAGTCAGGCTGGGTATTTTTGTTAAACGGTGGAGAGGTCACTTGGAAAAGTTCCAAGAAAGAAACGGTGGCTGATTCAACGTGCGAATCAGAGTATATTGCAGCGAGTGAAGCATCTAAAGAAGCGGCTTGGCTGAAGAACTTTATCGGTGACCTTGGAGTTGTCCCGAGCATTCAGGAGCCGATACAACTTTTCTGTGATAATGAAGGAGCGGTCGCCTTGACAAAAGAACCGCGAGATCATGGAAAGTCTAGACATATCGAAAGAAAGTACCATTATATTCGACATCAAGTAGAAGAAGGTCACTTACTGGTTAAGAGAGTATCATCAGAAGACAATCCTGCTGATCCTTTGACTAAGACACTGAGTAGGATCAAGCATAATCAGCATGCTCGGAGCATTTGACTGAAGGATGATATTAGTTTTAGTAATTAGATAGATTTGAAACTTGTAAACAGTATAAATGTAATTGACTTGGTGATTTTATAATTGAGATTTATAAATGAGTATTGTTACTGCCTTTGTCGATTGTTTATTTATGTGTTTCTATATTTGCATGTTTAACTTCCTAAATAATTAGATTATTTAAATTTCCACAGTCGATCACACTGTTAGGGAGTAAGTGTGAACAAAGACTGTCATGAATCGGTTGTAGATTGTCTAAGGAGTTAGACATTGCAGCAAGACTGCTACAACATTCATGAGTGCTTAGAAAATAGAGATTTGAGTATTGGATAAACCCGCGCTTAACAGATTGCTTCAAGGATTACATCACGAGCAATGTTAAGACGATAATATCTTTTGATCTTTAAGTGGAGAGATATGATCCGTAATTTGCGAGACATGTGCTTATTGATAATGCGAAAACGCGTCGGTAACGCGGTGTTATAAAACATATTGTTGTGAGTATTTTGAGTAGCAAAAGGTATGGACATATAAGTCAAAACTTATCCATCCCCTGACCCGATGGGAAACAGATATCTGTAGGCCTCTCAATGATTTTGAAGTTGACTGAAAGTGTTGGCCAACCGGGACTAAATTGATGTGTTCAATTAGTAGTCTCAAAAGTCATATGCAAATCAGAAATCGAGAAACAGAGTATCAGACCAAGATTGATGTTAATCCATGTCTTGAGTCTGAAAATATCTTGTTGGACGGAGGATCATCAGATCACTTATCTTTGGACAGAACTGACTGGGTCAGAGTTCAGACAATTAAAGTCATAGACTTATCCAAGTGGGAGACTGTTGGATTAGGTGTCTAAGCCATGACTTATAATTGTATTTATCTTGTTAATAGAAGCAAAGTCCATTTGGGTTGGCCTCATAGATGGAGGATAGATGTATAGTTCAATAGAAAATAAATATATGGTTTATTAATATATTTAAGTGTTAATATATTAATTATAAACTATAATAATTAATTAAGATTTAATCTAGAATTAATTGGATTTAATTTAGTGATTAAATTAATTAATAAAAGGTGCAGGGACTGGTTGGCATTTATTCAATAGTTGAATAACTGGCCAGGTAAAACCAGGGACCAAAGTTGGCGCCAACCTGGAGGCTCCTCCAGGGTTTGGCGAAACCCTAATTAGGGTTTTGGGGAGTCTGGTCCAAGTGGTCAAAAGCCTTGTCCATTTGGAGGCTTTCTAGGGTTTCAGGTGTAACCCTAGGAGGCTATATAAGGAACCCCCTGGGCACCCTAAATCCCATGCCATCTCTTTCTCTGTGTTACTCTGCTGGACTGATTTCTCCATAGCTTGGGTGTGACTTGCATTTGAGGCAGGATTCTTTTGCTGCTTGCTTCAAGGATCATAAGATCAAAGGTTGGTTTTTCTCAATTAATCTTTAGAAATTAATTGTATCCTTTAGGCTTAGTTTATTATATTCATAGAAGAGAACATAGATCTTATTAGGGTTGCATGTGAACCATAGGTATCTATTTGTTCATTGTTTGCATAGAAACCCTTCAGCTGTCTCACTGGTGGTTGTCTTACTTCCCTTTGCTGATTATTTCTGAATGGTCGTGGCGTATTGTGAAATTGACCATATCCATGTACCTGACTGATTTCCTCATGTGTCATCGAGCATTCATTGTGGTTATGTCCTATTTCACCACATGTATTACATATGGTCTGTCCATGCAATACATATGCTCCTTTCTCCTTCTGAAATCTCGTGAGCATTTGATTAAACATTTTTGTAACAGCGCTTAACTCATTTTGGATTTCCCTTTTCCATTTGTTTTCTGCTTCGATATTCACCACATACACTGTGTTATCCTTCATGGATCCGCTGACCTTAGATCCTAAACTTAACTGTTCCAAAAATCTCCACGCATCCTCTGGCTCTTGCCACATGAGCGTCCCACTTGATGAAGCGTTTATCATTGCTTGATGCGTCTCATTCATTCCTTCAAAGAATAATTTCACCAGCTGCCACTTCGGAAGCTCGTGATGCGGACAGGAACGCAGCAACTCCTTCAATCGATCGAAAGCCTCGTGAAATGCTTCTCCAGGCTTTTGCTGAAAATCTTGGATTGCGCGTCTAACTTCAGTAGTCTTACAGGTTGGGTAAAATTCTTGTAAAAACTTAGCCTTAAGTTGATCCCAAGTAGTGATACTATTAGATGGAAGAGATGTAAACCAGTACTTAGCTTTGTCCTTTAAGGTGAAAGGAAATAATCTTAATCTAAAAATATCCCTATTGGTGTTCCTAGGAGTATTGGCGTTTGCGATGGCTAAGAATTCATACAAATGATTATAAGGGTCATCTGTTTTATATCCTCTAAACTGTGTTAATACTCCTATCAATTGAGGCTTAATTTCTACTTGAGTGTCTATGTTATCAAGAATATAAATGGGCGATGAGTCATCGTATTCCTGCGGTTGGAAGTGCAACGCAACCGACTGCCCTCTCAATTGTGCAAAGTACAAAGGTTGAATAGGATTTCCATGAAAATGATGACCATTATACCCTTGCTGACCTTGCGGTGGTTGTTGCTGTGGTGCTCTTCGTGGAGGTCCCCAACCTCGGTTCCATTGTTGCTGTGGTGGTTGCTGCTGTGGAACCTATCCTTCTTCTTCTTCATCATAGCTTTGCTCGACCTCCTAGTACTGGTACTACGGAGGTTGTGGTTGATATGGTTGTTGTGGTACGGGTGGAAAGGTGTCTTGTGGTTTAAAAATTAAGGGTGGTTGTAAGGGTTGTGATTGTGGTTGAGAAAGGGTAGTGTGATGCATAGTCACTGGGGTGCCATCACGGGTCGGCGCTCACCAAGACATAGCAGATGTGAAAGGGTTTGTAGATTGTGGTTGAAATGGCGGAACAGAAGGCGGAGTGCATGATGGTATTGGTGCAGGGGCTGAACTGCACCACCAGTAGCACTCGTGCTCCCAAATTGAAATTCTGAAACAGGGGGATTAAACGACATCCCCGTTGCATTACCTGAAGGTTCCTGGGCAACACTCACTAAACTACTACTAACATTACTAAAACTCATTGTATCTAAACGCCTACGTGCACGTTTCTTGCGCACGGTTCGTTCGATTTCTGAGTCAAAACGCAAGGGTGATAACTGCCCACCCCGACGGGTATACATGCACTAGTGCAACACGCCCGCCAAAACCAAAAGAACAATTTCTAACCAACTGAAATCTCAATATCAAAACCAAAAATCAGAAACTAAAAGTCCTACAGTTCACCTACTCTTAAGCTCACAACTCCCCGGCTACGACGCCAAAATTTGACATCACAGCGGTCGTCATACGGTCAAAAATAGTAAAATAACCTCACTCTCACTTAGCACAGAGGTAGTCAAGGTCGATCCACAGGAGTTACATGGTCAAGTTAGGCAACATATTACCAACTGTAGTGTCACTTCTATAGCGAGAGGATCTAGTTTCCGACTTATACCCAAAACAATCCCAAAAATCGTAAATCAAGAAATCCAACTCAAGCATCAACTAAACTAAACCAATAACTAATCCTAATTACCTACTAAAATCAGAAGTATAATTCAAAATCAGAAGTAACCAAGATCAAATCTAAACATCCAACACAATCAAACATCCAAAATCCATTCAAAAGCATAAAATACCGAAAACAGAGCAATTAACACTAACCGAATGATTATTATTAAAAACTCAGATCCCGATGGTTCAAAACAGTAAACATCAAAAACTAAAACCTAGTGCCAATGGTTGTCACACCCAAAGACACTCGCTAAATCTCCCGAAATCACTAAACTAATTGGAAATTAAAAGAGAAAAACATAAAATACCAATTTATGGTTGCTGAAAACTGAAACTCGGAGTCAAAGAAGCCTTGGGAGTCGTTCCTATGCCAGGTCTTTGCTGCATTTTTCGACCTAAAACCCTCTATTTATAGTTGTAAAAATTAAGAGGCCGCGCCGTGCACAAGTGAAATACACGGCGCGCGTATGGGTTTATCCCCGTTTTTTCGGCATTTGAATATTCTCCACCTCCTCAACACTGAGTCACCGCGTCGCACCTTTGTAAATCCCGTGGCGCGCGTGTGAATTCGACTGTTTTGTCTTTATCTTCAAGTTTCTTCCATTTTGTAAGCTTTTAGCCCCTGTTTCCATCATTTCTTTCCAAACAAGCACTGATACAAAAAGTGAGAATACTACGACATATATGATATGATTTCACTAAGAATAGTGCTCAACAACGACTAAAATACTTGATATTACTAGGCATTGTCAGTAAACTCTTGTTTAAGTCATTGTTATATACCCCAACAATGCATCAATACTGTTTAGAACATGTATAAAGCTTAATGGAACCTTTTAATCCATTTTTTCGTTTCGGCACTTTTTGACCGTTTTCCTATTTAGGCATCCTACTTTACCTAATTGTGTTTTCGTGGGTTTTAACATAGAATTTTAGTAACTTTATGATGTTAACATGTTTATAAAACAATATCAATGCCTAGATCTCAAAACATATTTCGTTTCGCTCTTTTATTCTATTTTTGGCAAATTTACCGTTAAAATTATAAAAATAAAAATTATTTGTAAACATCACACTTTTTACACATTTTGTTGCCAAAACCACCCAACAATGCATAAATGTTGATATAATTTCATTTCATACTCATACGGGCTCGTATTTGTTAAAACGATAACTTTTAGTTCAACCACGACTATTTTGATCAATTTTTAAACTTAACCAAAACACCTTCTTTCTTGACCCAAACATGGTTATTTCTTTTAATCTAGCATAATTATATGACAAGGTATCATAGTATTCAAGTATTGGGCTTAATTCTCAAACTTTTGCTTCTTAGGCCTAAAACGGCAATTTAACTAAAAATAGCTCAATTATAGTCTTTTTATGACTAAACGATACTTTATAAGATGTTTAACCAAATACTTGTATCCCCAATTCAATGTTAGCATCTTCAAATGTAAACACGTCTCATTAATCATATTTTAACTAGTTTCTTGATCACAATCATCAATTTTCATTATTGTCCCATTTAGACTTTATAAAAGTCAAATTTGCTCATCTTTTTGCCACTTGATCATCACCAAGCTAACTAGCTTCATTTTCTTTATTCTTTGGTGTTTCTAGTTCTATACTAATAGCATATCATGAATATAATTCCAATTTTAACATAAACCAAACCTAACCCCACAAATTTGGCTTCTAGACTTGTGGTTTGACTTTGACAGAAAAATCAAAGCTGTCAAATTGAACTAGATTAGTATATTTCAATTGGCTCTTTAATGCATATGAACTTAACCAATAAAACACCACCAAATCTGTCCCATTTCAGGAAATTAAGTTTTTATCATAAACTCAACTTCTAGCAAGGTCTAAAGCCATAATCAAACGCCAATTTCTTTATGCATTGCAAAACCCCCCATCAATTTCAACATGCATTCAAGATTTCAAACATTTCAACCTAGTGTTTCAAGAAATCAGATTATATCTTTCAATAATACTTGAGATTGAACCAATAAAATCTAAAATTCGGACGTTCTTGCCCCCTTATACGAATTTCCTGCTTAATCTATGATCAGAACCACAAATCAACATCAAATCTTGACATGCATGAAGGTATTTTCGGATTTAGGAACTAGGGTTTCAAAAATCAACTTTTACCTTTTTCAATTTCTGTCCAAGAGTCAAAAATCTGAAACTTGGAACTGATTAAAGCTTGAATTCGAACAATGGGAAGCTTCCTTGGTTCACCCTTTTTCCATTGTTGGTCATCGACACCGAAGATCGCCGCTAACAGCGTCGGCGACGCGACTTTTTTCCCTCTCCGGTCGTGGACGTCGGCTGCTGATATGCAGTTCCTTTAATCGACCTCTGCTGCTCGAAAAATCCTTCCTGACCCGTCGATTTTCCTCTCTCAATTCTGGGATCGCACACACACACGTAGTCAGTGTGTGTGTGTATTTTTGCTCGAGTCTTTCTTCTCGAATCCCCTTTTTCTGATTTTATTTCACGCGATTTAGAAAAATATGTGCCCACAGGAATCACGTGAACTGATGCTCGATTTTAAATGGAAAATGACAAAATTACCCCTTATTCCAGCCTTAGTGAAAATTTCAACTTTTCTCCTTATTTTTCCTGATTTTTACGCTGGCATAACTTCATCATATGATATCCAAATTTCGCAAACTCGCAAACTTTACACCTTTAGAAAGGTGGGAATGATCTTAACAATTTATCCTTACTGACTTACGTCTGAATCGTAACAAATTTTACGATATTAACCCTTGAAAATGACCATTTGGTCATTTTTATCACTTTTGGGCCATTTTAATTCCATCATATCTCATTCGTTACAACTCCAAATAACCCGAATCGTTTTCCTATACTTTTGTTATCTCAAATATTACAAAAGTCATCTTGATGAGTTTTGCCCAAATCTTTCTAGATTTTGAGATAATAATTTCTAAACTTTGCACAATAAACTTTTCACTTTTGGTCATTTATTTCAAAATTTGGCCTTATGTCCTTAAGATTAAATTCTAATTGAATAATCATCATATCATGACTTAAATAAAAGGCCTTAACAATTAATTTCTCCATAATTCCACCTTCTTGGACCATTTTGCCCTTGCACAATGTGTCGAGTCTATTTAAGTATCACTATTTTATATTTAATATTTGCATAAATTCTTATCTTATATATGACAAAAAAAATTGATTGTCACAGATCGGCCGGGTCCATTCGGCCTTTAAAACATTGCCATTTAGTATACATGAACAAATAGGCATTCAAACATCGGCCACAACGAATTATGACTTTTATAAATCTCTGATCATCAATGTTGAAGTTTATCTATAAACGAGAATCCAAGAAAATAATGTTGGACCATATGGCCAAATCTCTCTCTCATCATGGTGATTTTTGCATTTTTTTAATACTTACATGAATGTACAATCGAGATTCGGGCATGATAGAGTTATGCTCTTCGTAAATCTAGATCTCCTAATGTTGCAATTTATCATCAAACATGAATATTGAGTTACTTATAGCCTATTCTTTTCACTCTCCCCACGGTGATTTTGGCGATTTTGTGCATTTGTTGGTGAAGATAAAATCCGCTTGAACTTTGCAATAACTTATTGTCCCCGTAGAAGCTTTAATGTTGTAGCAATATTGTGTACATTTTCATCGTTTTCATCATCCTCTGTATCATCTTCGACTTCAAATTATTATTCTTCTTCATGTTTATCTTCTTCAGAACCTGACAACGCCTAGTGATATTATATATTTTAGTCGTTGTTGAGCCCTATTCTTAGTGAAATTATATCATATATCTCGTGGTATTCTCACTTTTCGTGCCAGTACTTGTTTGGAAGAAAATAATGAAAACAGGGACCAAAAGCGTACAAACTGGAGAAAGTTTGGAGAAGAAGATAAAATCAGGAAAACACGTACGCGCGCCGCGGAAATCAAGAAGGCGCGACGCGGCTTCGAGGCGGTGAACAAAATTCAAAGGCCGAGAAAACGAGAGAAGATAAGTACGCGCGCCGCGGTTCACTTAAATGCGCGGCGCTGGTCGGCTGTGGGAAATTTCAACTATAAATAGAGGCATTTATAGCCGAAACCCTGAGCAAAACCCTGGTGAAAAATCGACCGTAGAGGCTCTTTGACTCCAAGAATTCGTTTTCAGCAATTCCCTTTTGGCATTTCAGGTTTTTATATTTAATTTCTTTTAGTCTAATAGTTAGCATTAGTGGCTAAGGTCTTTGGGAGTGACAACCACTGACCTTGAGCATTCTAGTTACTGTTTTTGGATCTTTGTTACTGTATTGGATGATTGAAATTCGTTTTGGGTTTATAATAATCATTTGGTTACAAGTAACATTGGTTTTTCGGTGTTTGATGCTTGTTATTGGTTTTGAATGCTTGGATTGTGTTTGAATTGTGTTTGGATGATTGTTTTGACCTTGTTGGACTGTTTTCCTTCGCTGATTTCAGTAGCCAATTAGATTAGTTTTTAGGGTTTGAACTAAAGCCAGTAACTGTCCCATTGGACCTTATTTATTGGTTTAGTTTACACCTTGTTTTGATTTATGTTTGGATTGTTGGATGCCTTTGATTACTTCTGAATTAGAGATGCACTTCTGATTTCAGAAAGTAACTAGGTTTGGTTTGAAGCTTAGCTTAGTCTATTCTTGTTCTAGGATTGTTTAGTTTAGGTTTTCTGAGTTGTAAGGGCTTGGAAACTAAATTCCTCCGACTATAGCGTGACACTATAGTAGGTAATCTGTCATCTGGTCTAACCACGTAGCTCCTGCGGATCGACCCTGACTACCACTGTGCTAGTGTGTGTGTGTTAGGTTTCTCTTATTTTTGACCGCACGACGACCTAGGTGTGTCAAATTTTGGCGCCGTCGCCGGGGAGCTGTGAGCTTAGATTAGGTGATTAGTAGGAATTCTAGCTTTTTGATTTTCTTGATTTTCTTTGAGTTTCATTTGGTTAGTTTTTGGTTTTTGATTTTGCGGGCGTGTTGCATTAGTGCATGCGTACCCGCAGGGGTGAGCAATTATCCTCTTTGCAATTTGATCCTGAGATTGAGCGAACTGCGTGCAAAATCCGTGCCCGTAGGCGTTCCAATATCATGAGTTTCAGTCAAGTTAGTAGTAGTACAGTAAGTGTTGCCCAGGAACCATCAGGTGAGGCAACGGGGATGTCTTTCATTCCCCCGGTTTCGGAGTTTCAATTCGGGAGCACGAGTGCTTCTGGTGGTGCAGTTTCTCTCCCTGCACCCATACCATCATGCACTCCACCATCGATTCCACCATTTCCACCAGTATCACAACCACAATCCACCAACCCATTCATCTTTGCAATGTCTTGGGGAGAGTCGACCCGTGATGGCACCCCTATTTCTAGACAGCAGACACCAACTTCTCAACCATTTTCTCAACCACAACCAGTTCTATTTAAAACTCAACCCACATTCCAACCTACTCAACCCCATCAATACCAGCCACCTCTTCAACCACAGTACCAGTATCCAGAGGAAGAGGAGAGATATGATGAGGAAAATGAAGGATGGGTGCCACCAGCACCTCAGCAACCATGAGACCGAGGTCGGGGACCTCCAAAAAGAGAACAACACCATCAAGGTCAGCAGAGATACAATGATCCTCAATGTTACGGTAATCCTGTTCAACCTCTATATTTTGCACAACCGAGAGGGCAATCAGTTGCATCACACTTCCAGCCACGGGAGTATGATGACTCATCGCCCATCTATATTCCTGATGATGTAGAATACCATGTAGAAATTAGACGTCAGCTGATAGGAATATTAACTCAATTCAGAGGATATAAAACTGATGACCCATACAATCATTTGTATGAGTTCATATCCATCGCGAATGCTAATACTCCTAGAAATGCCAATAGGGATGCTTTTAGATTAAGATTATTTCCTTTCACACTAAAGGATAAGGCCATATATTGGTTCACTTCTCTTCCATCTAATAGTATCACTAGTTGGGATCAACTCAAGGAAAAATTTTTACAAGAATTCTACCCAATTAGTAAAACAACGGAGATTAGGAGGGTCATTGAGGACTTCCAGCAAAAACCAGGAGAAGCTTTTCACGAAGCGTTCGATCGGTTGAAGGAGTTGTTACGACCCTGCCCGCATCATGAGATTCCTAAATGGCAGTTAGTGAAGTTGTTTTTTGAAGGAGTCAGTGAAACACATCAGGCTATGATAAATGCCTCTTCAAGCGGGACATTTATATGGCAAGATCCAGAGGAAGCTTGGCAGTTCTTGGAGCAATTAAGCAATGGCTCCAAAGAAATTTTTTCTACGAGGAAGACTGTAGGCACAGCAGCAGCAGTAGGAGCTGATGCTGATTGGAAGAAAGAAGTGAAAAAGGAGATAAGTGAATTAAATAAGATGTTTAACAGGCTCATGTCAACGCTACAGAATGGACCTCAGGGTCAATCACAAGGAGGTCAAGGAGGACCGAAGGTTCAGGAGGCAAACCAAGTTTATGGCCAGGGTCAAGGTCAGTACAACAATGGACGACCCTACAGACCATATAACCAAGGGCAGCAGAACTTCAACAACCAGAGGCAGAATAATCATCAAGGTCAATCGTCTAATCAGCCTAGGTCATACCAGCCTGCAGGCAATAATGGAAATGCGAGTGGGAGTGGTAGCAATAATAATAGGGGGCCCAACACTGCTGTCAACAATGCCCCAGGAACTCAAGAAGAGATGGTGGCAAAAATGTATGAAATGGTGAGTGCTACTCAGCAGCAGTCCCAGGCTAATGTAAAAGCTATTGCAAACATGGAAAGGCAAATAGGGAAAATGGCTGAGGATCAGCAAAAAAAGGGACAATGGAAAGTTGCCTAGTGCCACGGAGGTTAATCCAACCCACAATCAGCGAGCTGGTAAGGAGCACGTAAATACTGTTGAGGCTGAATGGAGAAAGGTTACTTTAGAGGACTTATTAGATTCAGGAAGTAAGGCAGAGCTTGAGAAAGGAGAAACAGTCCAGAAGAAGGAGGAGACTAAGGAGATTAAAGAGGAAGGTAAGGGAAAAGAAAATCCTGTTGAGAAGGAAACTCAACCAGAGATGGACAAGGAGGTCCAGGAAGAAAAGCAGTCGACAGTAGCAGGAATCAAGCAAAAGAAGAAAGATAAGAAAGAGAAGAAGAAACAAGAAGCACCTAAACCAAGAGGGCCCTTGATAAACCAACCGCTGTGGGATGAACTTAAGGATGCTCCTGAAGATACAAGAATTCTTCAGGAGATGTGTGAAAGAAATGACAAAAATAAGATTCCAACACGAGATACAGTGAGATTGACGATTAAGGCAAGTGAGGCACTGTTGGGAACACTGCCCAAAAAAGAGAAGGATCCTGGATCACCATTGATCACTACTACTGTAGGAGATGTGGTTATTCAGAACACTTTGCTGGACTTGGGAGCAAGTGTAAATGTGCTACCAGGGTACTTATATGATAAGTACAAGAATGAAGAACTAGAGCCAGCAAAAGTTGTAGTACAGCTGGCTGACCAGTCAACAAAGGTATCCCGGGGAAAATTGACTAATGTCATAGTCAAGGTCGGGGATTTCTTCTATCCTGTAGATTTCCTAGTTATGGAGTATGAAAGCTTGGATGACGCGCCTGCGCTCATTTTAGGACGCCCATTTTTACCTACGGCTGGTGCGGTGATTGACTACAAGATGGGGGATGTGGACATCTCCTTTGGGACGCGAAAAAGAAGGCTGAATGTGTTCGGAAATCCGGTATCCTTACCTTTAGAGAATTGTGACAAGCAACTGGACAAAAGTGTGTTAATGGAGCCCCGGATTAGGAACAAAGGAAAGGTATGCACGCGAACAGGGGAAGGAGGAAAAGAAGAGATTTTAAAAGGAACAAAGGATCACCCATTGGCTACTATTGATAAGGAACAGTTGCTGGATATGATGGAGATGCTAGAAGCGAGACACCAGCAATATGAGAAAGAATCAAGAGAACGGGAAGCAAAAGTCTTCAAGCTTCTGGAATCGCAACAGCAATGTGAAAGGTTTTATGCAAATCTAAGAACTAAAAAACCCTAAGTTCACATGCAACCTTTGAGGATCTATGTTTTCTTATAATTGAACATATAAAAAATTCCTAAAAGCCAGAAGAAAATTACTAAAGAATAAAATCAGAAAACTAACCTTTAAGTTGTTTCTTGCAAGCTAAGCAACGCAAATGCCTTGCCTCAAATGAAGTCACACCCAAGGGCTAGGGGTAAGCCACGAAATTTCTAGAGAGAATATGTGAGAATTGGCGTAGAAAAGGGTTCCCCCAGGGTCCCTATTTATAGCTTCCAGTTAGCCAGTAGATAAGCTTTAGAGATAAATATTTTTGAATTCAAATCAAGATAAACCTTTTATCATTTGATTCAAACCTATTTATCCTAACTTATTAATTTCGAAATTATATATATTCCATATATAATTTCGTGGTCATCTGGCCTACTAAAACTGTCACTTACTCAACTATTGAATAATTACAATTTTAGTCCCTGCACCTTTCATTAATTAAATTAATCACTAAATTAATTCCAATTAATTCCAGATTAATTTCTAATTAACTAATATAGTTTCTAATTAATATATTATCACTTTAATATATTAATAAACTATTTATTTTATTTCTATTGATTTATTAATCATATAATAAATCAATCTTTCTCTCTCATGGAATTTCTGCCAAACCTCTAGCTATGAGGGCAACCCAAATGGACTTTGCTTCTATTAATTAGGTAAATACAAATTATTAGTCATGGCTTAGACACCTAATCCAACAGTCTCCCACTTGGATAAGTCTATGACTATAATTACCAATTTAACCTCTAATTAATCAGCAAACTATAGCTTCCTACAAACTGCTGCCGAACTCTGACCCAGTCAGTTCTGTCCATAGATAAGTGATCATATGATCCTTCGTTCAACAAGATATTTCCAGACATGAGGCACGGATTGAGATCAATCTCTGTCCGATACTCTGTTTCCCGATTTCTGATTTGCATATGACTTTAGGACTATCAATTGAACACATCGATACAGTCCTGGCTGGCCAGCACCTTAGTCAACTTCAAAATCATCGAGAGGCCTACAGATATCTATTTCCCATCAGGGTCAAGGAACGAATAAGCTTCGACTCATATGCTTATATCTTTTTCCAGTCAAATCATTCACAACAACACGTTTTATAACATCGAGTTACCGATGCATTTTCGAGTTATCAATAAACAACTGCCTTGTAAATTATAACTCATATCTCTCCACTTCAAGATCATAAGATATTATCGTCTCAAGATTGCTCGTGATGTAATCCATGAAGCAATCTATTGAGCGTGGGTTTATCCAATACTCAAATCTCCATTTCTAAGTACTCATGAACGTTGTAGCAATCCTATTTCTATGTCTAACTCCTTAGACAATCTACAAACCAATTCATGACAGTCTTGATGTAAGACCCGTATCCTGATTATAACATATACTTAAAATAAGAGTGTTAGGAATTATATGATTTTTGGTAGTTATAAAGCTAAGAAAAACTTTAGTTACAATTTCATATAAAATCAGCATTTTGTGTCGTTTCTAGAAAAATCATAATTAATTCTAGGAAAATTGTTTGGACCTCAAACCAATGCACAAAGTTTACAAATTGAGTCTAGTACAATTACCAAAAATAATAGTAAGCTTGAAAATGAGATTATATATGGTAAAAAATGCAATCTTTACTGATTAGTTCGGAATTGACAGATTAGATAGTCTGTTTTCAAAAATTCATAAAAAATCATAGAAAAATCGTATAAATACGTAAAATACATCCCTGGAAAGGTATTGAGATGAATGTTCTGAATATCAAATAAAAACGTGAATTTAATGGGTTTAAGATCGGCTAAACCAGTCTTGAACAGACTGATTCTAGAAGGCCTTTAATTTCAACAAAATTATATTATTAAAATCTTTTGTCAAAAGTGTCATGCCATTTTTTATTCAAGAATTCAAGTATAAATACCCCCAAAACATCTCATAAACCACACCAACAAATCTCAATCCAATATATAGAGGTTTCTAAGCAGTAGAGTGTAAGAAGTGAGCGGAAGGAAGCTTAAAAGCCTAGCGAAGAAGTTATAGGTTCCGACGACTGGTCATAAGGTATTGTAAAATAGTTTTTGTGTTAAGAAGTAGAATATTTAATAAGTATAACATATGTTATATTATACTCATTTCTAACAATAGTAAACAAAAACCTTAAAATGTCGTTATTATAACAATTCGTAATTCCGAAAATAATACCGATTGATTTACTTACGAGGACGGTGACTAGGCCGATTACTTGGGATCTGGTTGTTGGATTTTCCGAAAGGCTAAAATGCTGAAAGGATCCTGCCACCCCATCTAATCTTCTACCTGGTTGTTCTTTACTTGATAAATCATGGAGTATCATATTGGAATTACTGAAGGGTTTAATGATGCGACTACAATATAGTTAAGGATTAAGAAATGATAGATTTCTTATTATGTTAACAGTTAAAGTTGAAGGAAATACAAAGCCGAGAAAGATAAACAATATAGTCAACTATAATCAGGTGAGTCTTCTCACTATACTATAGGTGATATTGCATGCGTAGGAAGGAATATATGTTAGACTAAGGTGATTTTACCTGTTATGATAATTGTATGAATTATTGCTATGATAATGATTGTTTGTGGACGGAACGGGATAGCCCGCGAGCCAATAGGCGGAACGGGAATAGCCTGCGAGTCATTAGACGGAACGGGAAAAGCCTGCGAGCGATAAGACAGAACGGGAACTGCCCGTGAGTCTTTAGGCGGAACAGGGATAGCCCGCGAGTCTCACAGACATATGAATGGTTATTATGTGTTGTATGTTATGTGATGGATCGTATGGTATTTTGAGGAACTCACTAAGCTTCGTGCTTACCCTTTCCCTATATAAACTATTGTTTCAGGTACATCAGGTACCATGGATGGCAAGGCGTGACGTGTATACACTGTGCTGCTTCATTGGAGGACTGTTTTTGAATTAATATTCCGCTATATTGAAATTTAGTTAACTTCTGTTAATCCTGGGGTGTTTTCATTAAACTTATAAGTTATGGAATTTTATGAAAATTAATTAAGTGGCTTTTCTTGTATTGAAGTTTTCGTTTAAAATTTTTTTAAATTTACCCTAAATTTTGGGATGTTACAAGTTGGTATCAGAGCACAGCTTGAGAGAATCAGGCTCACTTAGTGAGTTCTGGACTCAAGTTGAGGCTTAAGAGTTTTCTTAAAACATTTTTACAAAAGAAGGATGTTTTATGAAGGGTGAACTGAAGACACAGTGTGTACCGCCAGCTGACGCCAGTATGAGAAAAGGGTTAAGTATTTAATATTGTGGATGTTAAAAAAACATATGGTATATGTTTGCTAAAATGCCTAGTAGAGATCACATATTGTTGGATTATTATCTGCTATTTGCTAATAGAACTGTATGCTAGTGCCGATAGGTTGCTTAGAGATTTCCACTAAGTTGTATACAATACGGACTGAATAGTCATAGAATGTGTGAGTTGACCTTATTGCATGTTCCTTGTTTGGTTGTTGCCTTAGGGAAGATTCTCTTATTTGAAAGACTGTTTAGTTCGATATTGTATACAACTACGTTCGCGAAACAACCTGTCATCACTGGAGGAAGTTCCGTCTTAGTTAGAATAGCAGGGTGGGGGTGGGATTCCAAGTATTCCTAGAAGGGTTGACATATGCCTTGTAAGGGCATATGTGTTAAAATTATCGGTAAGAAGCGAATTGGATATTTCGAGACGGGTCTTGGAACGAACATGGATAGGTGTGGAAGGTAGTAGTAGAGCTCCTACTATCGAAAGCACAGGATCCACGTTCGAGTCGGGAGTTCGTCACGAAGGATCCAAGGAGCTGAATATGTGAGTGTCTGGCATAATTAACTTAAATGCTAGTGTAATGTGGTAAACTTTTATCCATTCAATTTTTGAATGTTGATTGTGAGGTTCAGTAGGAACAATTAAGATGCGATCATACCAGTTTGGTTAGACCGATCATGCTTAAGTTAATTACTGAGCTTAAAGACTGTTGAAAGGGAGAATGCCAAAATGCTATTGTGGTAGCTATTTTTCATGCAACTAATGGGCGCACAAGTCAGACAGGGACTAGAGGATGTAAGGGTGAGTTTTCCAACTCACGGTCAAAGAGGTGCAAGCGGCGCCTGAGATGATAGCGGGTCGTGTGGGTTGAGAGTTTGGATCACTCACTCGTGATTGAGGTAACTGACGATAGAGGTGTTGACTAGGGTCGCAAGCGGATGAGTAACATATGGTGGTTGATGTAAACATCTTTACATTATCGAAACATGTTTATTGAGATAGTGTTTGCCCCGATGCAAGTTGTTGGCTGAGCAGAGTGGGCTTGTTTTTCGTTCGAGAGAGTAAGGGCTCGTAAAAAAAAATATAAATCGAATAAACAGACTTGGACTTTAGTCCAAGTGGGGGAGGAATACGAAATTAAGGGAACAACATGAATATTATATTGAATCAATGAAATTATTAAAATTATAGTAACATGTCAATATATTTAATTCATTACTACAACTTTATATTAATACATTAAGAAAAGTTTACAGAACTACTAACCTAAACTGAAGAATCAGAAGGAAGCGAAAAAAGATCTTCTACACTCCACTCTTTGTCATCAGTAGGTCGACTTGTACCTTCTTGAGAATTTGGAAGGGGTATGTATTCAGTTATTGGAGGAGGAGCTCCAAGGTGTGGGGTCTCGATAGGGTTGGAACCCGTAACTCCATGATTATAGGCTAAAAACTGACTCGTTTGGGGAGTGTGTAAGTAGGGAAGTGATGAGGAAGGGTTCCAATTCGGAACCAGTTGGGGGTAGCTATAAGGAGGAAACCAGGCTAGGTTACCTACAGAGCCTCCAAAATTCCCCTCACTCACAGGCTCGAGTAAACCAGGATTAATACTACTCATACCAGAATTAGATGGCAGAGATTGCTGCTGTGTATGAGTTCTGGATGAAGTTTCCCCTTTTTCCAGAAATTTTCTTTTCTTATATTCAATCTTATGAGCAGCTTGTATCAGTTTCTTTGTGCCGTCTGTTAGACCCGATTGTGATCCTTCAATTATTGCTTCTTTCTCTCTTTTTAGGTTGGGTATTAAATCTTTCGATAATCCTATTGCTCCACTAAACTCGTAACCAAATTCCTGTGACACAAATAACTTTAGTAATTACAACTTTACGATATAAAAAAAATGTAATTCCTTACCTCAACACGATCAATAAGAGTTTGCAGACTCGTAAGTTGTCGTTGGGGCCAATGATTGATACCTAATTCTCTACAGTGTTTTTTTAATTGTGTCGTTCCAATGTTGAGTTCCTCCGCAGCTTTCTCAATTGGTTCGTTAAAGTGTTCAGCTATTATTTCCCTACTTAATAAATGTCTGAAACCCCTTCCACTGCCACCTGCTATGTTTTCTGAACTAGAAGGTTCAAATCTAATTGTATTGTTATCATTCTGGATCATTTGAACATGATCCGGATTTTTTGACCCAAAGATGGACATTGATTCATCAAAATTAGTGGCCTCTATCGGTAATAATTGTTGGTTTTCAACTAAAATACCAGGATTTTGAAATCCTTCTAGGTTCCTTTGAATCACCTGAAGGTGATTTTGGTATTGAAAACCAACCCCAAACTCGGGATTCATATCAATATTGATGTTATCAATCGTCTGTAATTGATTGTCATTTTGAATGTCAGCCATAAATCCTTGATTCATGGGGATGATCTCACTGCTCATTAAGGGTACGTCGATGAATGAATTGTACTCAGTTAGACCATCCACAAATGGGTCTACAAATAACACATGTCAAATGATAAAACAAAACAGAATACTTATAAATGGATCATTCAAAAGAATTTAACCTGATAGAAGGCATGGAGTCTGATCAAGTGCAAAGTCAGATGCATGCACCGGATCATCTGAGTTAATGTTCAACTCGGGAAAAATTTCCGGCTCATCGTGGAGATGCTCTATTGGTAGTATATCTGGAAGACTGTACCATAATTCAAAATCAAACAAAACATTAGAAAGGTAATCGAAGTATGGATGATAGATGTCTAGAATGTTAGAGTCACCGAACTCTATTAAGAATTCTTGGTTTGAAGTACCCTCTCCTTGCGGAAAACCAGGTCCAGGGTTCGACAGATCGCCCATTGAAGATCTGTTTTCCATGACTCGGCTTTAAATATGAGTTCGTTTATGAACAAACTAGTGATAAGAGAGGACGAGACTGAAAATGAATGTGGAAATGAATGATACTACATACCTGTATATATAGTATCTTGCAGCTGGAACCGAAAGGTCACACGGAACTGAAAGGACACCTCACGTTTTAATTACCAAAATTCAAACTAACTACAGTAGATGCGACTTTTCACTACCCCAAGTGACATTTTTTTCAAAATTCCCTGCTTGACTCTGGTGAGAACGAGATAATGAAGAGACTCTTGAAATAAAACAAAATTTTATGTCTCCATATAATGGAAGTAGTTTAAAGAGTGTTCAGTACTTCAAAGAAAAAAAAACTTACGAAAGATGATGTAAATTTTATATTTTTCGGTGAAACAAAATTTTTTGGAGATTTTACAAATATAGAATTATTTAGCCAAAAAGTATTTAAAAGAAAATATTGAATTGAGAAAAATGTGTGTTGAAATATGCGAATTCATATAAATACAAAATAGTGTTAAAAATTAGGTGTTGCAAGTTAACTAGGTTAACTATGTATACATGAAGATTAGAAAGTACTAAATATGTACTGTAGAAAGTAGCCGGTCAAGTTGATGTGTGGGACTGTGAGAAACAGTTAGAGTTTTACATCTAGAGTAACTAGAAGAAAAGAAGTATGGAGTGAATGAGAATAATAGGACCTTAAGCATTATTACAGAGACATGTGAAAGTTGAAGGGAAAGATAATGAAACCTTGTAAAGGTTCGACAATAAGATGAGGAGGATTTTTGAAGAACATAAGGACTCGATGGGAAATACATAGAGGCATTCGAGAATGCGGATTTCGGGACGAAATCCAAATAAGTGGGGGAGACTTGTAAGACCCGTATCCTGATTATAACATATACTTAAAATAAGAGTGTTAGGAATTATATGATTTTTGGTAGTTATAAAGCTAAGAAAAACTTTAGTTACAATTTCATATAAAATCAGCATTTTGTGTCGTTTTTAGAAAAATCATAATTAATTCTAGGAAAATTGTTTGGACCTCAAACCAATGCACAAAGTTTACAAATTGAGTCTAGTACAATTACCAAAAATAATAGTAAGCTTGAAAATGAGATTATATATGGTAAAAAATGCAATCTTTACTGATTAGTTCGGAATTGACAGATTAGATAGTCTGTTTTCAAAAATTCATAAAAAATCATAGAAAAATCGTATAAATACGTAAAATACATACCTGGAAAGGTATTGAGATGAATGTTCTGAATATCAAATAAAAACGTGAATTTAATGGGTTTAAGATCGGCTAAACCAGTCTTGAACAGACTGATTCTAGAAGGCCTTTAATTTCAACAAAATTATATTATTAAAATCTTTTGTCAAAAGTGTCATGCCATTTTTTATTCAAGAATTCAAGTATAAATACCCCCAAAACATCTCATAAACCACACCAACAAATCTCAATCCAATATATAGAGGTTTCTAAGCAGTAGAGTGTAAGAAGTGAGCGGAAGGAAGCTTAAAAGCCTAGCGAAGAAGTTATAGGTTCCGACGACTGGTCATAAGGTATTGTAAAATAGTTTTTGTGTTAAGAAGTAGAATATTTAATAAGTATAACATATGTTATATTATACTCATTTCTAACAATAGTAAACAAAAACCTTAAAATGTCGTTATTATAACAATTCGTAATTCCGAAAATAATACCGATTGATTTACTTACGAGGACGGTGACTAGGCCGATTAATTGGGATCTGGTTGTTGGATTTTCCGAAAGGCTAAAATGCTGAAAGGATCCTGCCACCCCATCTAATCTTCTACCTGGCTGTTCTTTACTTGATAAATCATGGAGTATCATATTGGAATTACTGAAGGGTTTAATGATGAGAATACAATATAGTTAAGGATTAAGAAATGATAGATTTCTTATTATGTTAACAGTTAAAGTTGAAGGAAATACAAAGCCGAGAAAGATAAACAATATAGTCAACTATAATCAGGTGAGTCTTCTCACTATACTATAGGTGATATTGCATGCGTAGGAAGGAATATATGTTAGACTAAGGTGATTTTACCTGTTATGATAATTGTATGAATTATTGCTATGATAATGATTGTTTGTGGACGGAACGGGATAGCCCGCGAGCCAATAGGCGGAACGGGAATAGCCTGCGAGTCATTAGACGGAACGGGAAAAGCCTGCGAGCGATAAGACAGAACGGGAACTGCCCGTGAGTCTTTAGGCGGAACAGGGATAGCCCGCGAGTCTCACAGACATATGAATGGTTATTATGTGTTGTATGTTATGTGATGGATCGTATGGTATTTTGAGGAACTCACTAAGCTTCGTGCTTACCCTTTCCCTATATAAACTATTGTTTCAGGTACATCAGGTACCATGGATGGCAAGGCGTGACGTGTATACACTGTGCTGCTTCATTGGAGGACTGTTTTTGAATTAATATTCCGCTATATTGAAATTTCGTTAACTTCTGTTAATCCTGGGGTGTTTTCATTAAACTTATAAGTTATGGAATTTTATGAAAATTAATTAAGTGGCTTTTCTTGTATTGAAGTTTTCGTTTAAAATTTTTTTAAATTTACCCTAAATTTTGGGATGTTACACTTGATTCAATACTTACTTCCCAAAGTATGAGCGACTGTTGACCTTTTTGAATAATTAAATTATTCGGGAAGTAAAACATGCGAACGCGAAACATAAAGATCTGACTGGCAACTACTCCTGCTTGTTACCAAGTCTCCACGAGGTAATCACCAAGTCGGATCTTGTCATAAACTATTATCGGTTTCTAGATTTTTATTAAACTTTCAATTCAAGTTTTATACCTATGTCTACATGAACATTTTACTCTTTCTATGTATTCAAAAGTATCTTACACTTATACACTTCATTGCAGATGATCCAATCGCATGCTCTTCCGATAACATCTCAATTTGTCATTCTGTCATTCTCACTTACAACTCCATTCTGGTGATGTGTACTGTGACTACCCATGGTTCTCGGGGTCTTTAGTCTACTTGACTGCACCCTAAGACTATTTCGAGGTGTTATGATGTGCCGGTGAACCACACGCGCTCCATCAGAATACCAACGAAACTCTTTATTCATGAAGTCCTTTAGCACCACGTCCTAACGTTAATAATTACCACTCTGAAACTCTTTCAAATTATTACTATCACTTTCAGCCTAATCATTTTCCAATGATTTCTCACGTTAGTTCAAATAATCCATCCAGTATTCCCAGCCAGACAATATCCTGAATCCAACTTGCTATGCCGTAAGCATCAAGTCATCAGTACATATTCATGACACCTCTGATCGATCCAAGAAGCTTGTGGAAACCGATCTAATCTTATTCCAAATCCTTTCAGAATCCAAAGATTATTTATAATCCTTGTGTCATGATTTTCGAAAACTATTTCCTTTCGGAGACTCTTCAGATCATGCTTACAATGACGTGTTCTATATTGACTATCTCATCTATCTAATAGATGTCTGTGAACTACGTGAGTATATTGCACCTTCTTTATTTCTTTTATGCCAAGTCATCATACTTTGCAATGACAGGAAACTCTTTTCCTAGGGTTATGCACCATGAATCTCATCAATATCATATTGGCAGAATTTTTATCTATTTAGTATATGTTTGCAACCACGTGAGTATGGTGTATCTCTTAAAGTCTTTCACATCGAACCGTCTCTTAAATCCAGGTCACTATAATTTGTAATGATAAGAGATGTTTCCTAGAATAAGTAACCAACATACAATGATATGCAGATAACAACGATACTCCCACTGGCTTTGGCACGGTCATTTGACTATTTCGGACTATTCACAAAATCCAATCCTTTTGGCACATTTTGAGAATCCAAAGTCCAAACCTTTCTGACACAGTTATGGGAATCTTTCAGGCTATTCACAAAATCCAAACCATTTGGCATATTTTGATAATCCGAATATCCTTTCTTGCGAGATGCCCATGGGACGAATCCCGGGGCCATGTACCTTTTGTAATGGCATGCTCTATGTGAGTTCCTATTAGTGTTCCGGTAAACCACACACGCTCCACTAACGACTCACACTATGTCACGCAGAATCCTCTCGGATTTCATCTTCTGTTGAGAGTGCTTCTCTCGGAATCAATTTCTTGACTCTGAGTATCGACTCACTTAACCAGATGTTTTGTAAGTACATTTCTATCTATGCCGCTTTCTTTTGATGATTCAATTACTCCCACTGGTTGTAAAATCAGTCAAATTTGTCACACAGACTGCGTCTCGCGCTAAGGTTCTCTTATATGGTAGCAACCGAGCTCACCAATGCTTCCAAGTAGTCGGATTACTTATCCGTACCATCTTTAATGTTTTACCACTAATCGGTATGTCACCCAGATCATAACTCCTTATGATGGTGACTAAAACTACTGGTCAAGCAAAGAGAAAAGCATGTCAGGTTTAACAGGAATCTGATTCCTGGTCAAAGCCAAGAGATGACTAGAGGTTCTTTCACTTTGGCTAATCCCTGAACTCATTCAGGATTATTCTTACTCCTACTGTTTCCTTAGAACTAGAGTCCTTTCCAAAAGAACTCTTCTTTCATAGGTACAGCTGGGATGGCCAATGAAATGACATTGCTGATCAGTTTCAGGCTTCTCATGAGGTTCGGATGAACGCTACATGACCCTGGACTTTCTATGTAAATGTGGGACGATCCCAGCTTTACATTTCAGACAGTGTCGGCATAACCTACTTAGTCTAAGATATGGTCGGAATATGATTTCTGCGGTCTGACTGGTCGAATCTTCAATTCATTGAAATACTAATTGGAAACATATCTGATACATCGAGGATCGAACTATTTCGACCAATGCTCCATCAGCTTCCCTAAGACACATTATAACCATTAATGTTCTTAGAAAAGGATAAACTGTGAAACATTTTCTCAATCTATGTTGTCACTCAAGTTCTGTTGATCTGATACTTCCTTTGAAATCCCTGAACACTTCAAGGTTTAAATCAATCGCTTATTCTGATAAGCGAAGCCATATTTGTCATACTAATTGGCAAATATCATGAAGTATAACTAATTGTGTTGTGTTCGAAGATTCGAGCAATACACATTAACTTATGTGTATGTCGCTCACAATCTTAATATCTTTTACATCTCTATGTAAATTTATGATTTTGTTAATTTTGTTCAAGATATGCAATCATCACCTGACTCCAAGTCAACTGATTCCAAAATCCTCTCCATTGGATCTTTGGGTGATTCATTTCTTGCCACAACAAATTTTATTAAGCATTCAGTTCATCATGTGACTCTAAGTCAAATGATTCCAAAGTCCTGTCCAACTGGACCTTTGGTTGAAGTGATTCTCATAAAATTCACTTTAACAATCATAAGGAACACAATTTATAAATCAAATCCCATTAGATGTACCAACATTCAAGTTATTACCATTTATGCCATCAACACATTCACACAACGTGTCGAGGATAATTAAAACAATCATGTTTTAAAAAAAAATTTTATTAAACCAGAATTATCCTCAGAACAATGTACTATGTGAAACAATGTCATATGCATCTATAAACTAATAACATGAAAAACTATCTAGTTTAACTCCAAAATTGCACGAGCTCTAGATCCAATCAGAATATGCTCCTGTACGACAACATACTGCATCATATAGAGTCCGTGCATACATAGCAAATGTGACAAACACATCCTGTATCAAGGAAATGAGGATCAGGTGTTCTGAGTTTTTAAGATATTACCGAGTTGCCAAACTGTTCGGCTTTGGAGCATTTTTCCAATCTTTCTGTGACTGTGTCCCACCATGTGGATTCCCAATTTGAGACATCGAACAATAGGTCCAGACGATCTGGATCATTTCTTGATGTGCCTTAATACTGGACTCAATCCTAAAGCAGCTGAATCAATAGAACTATGCTTCTCCATGAACGACTCATACAGAGTCGACATTGAATGCATTTCCATGATTGTCTTATTTTGGTTGCCCTTTCTGTTCATCTAGATGAACAGATCAGCGAGTCGAGCTAATGCTTAACTCCTGATCACAATGGTGACCAAATTTATACAGTTCACCTATGTGTCTCTCTATCTTGAGAACATGTGAACTAGTGTTACTTCCTGCACACTTCAAGCTCTTTGAAAATCTTAGCTCGTCCATTTTCAACCGGTTCTCGGAACCTTTCCTCAACCAGTTGTGCTAACTTATCTGACCCCAGGAATTCTAAATCCCTGCAGAACTTGGGGTCAATGATCAATAGCATGAGGCAATGAACTTCCTTGGACTTAATGGTCAAGGAGTCATGCTCATCACAAGCTGCTGTGTGATGAGATGCTTGGGGAGTGGACACTCAATAATATATGGCTTGCCAGCAAAACTAAGAACAATTCTCTATTTGTGAAACCATACCACATAGTTCAGGCCAGTCAGCCTTACCATATGTAATAGGTGCTTTCTGAAATTCTCAGAAATGGGTGAAGGAGGAGAAGGAGGAGAACTGACACTATCTTTAGACATTTATAAAATTTGAATTAGTTAGTTTAATTTTTAATCCTTTTAAATAATTACCCAATTTATTATTTAACAAGGCTAGGATCCAAAATAACCCAACTATGGTGTGAAGAGGGATGCCGTAATCACAACATAATGGTCATTAAGGTAGATAAACACTTATTAATTTCATCTTATGAAATTCCTAGATCTGTTGAGATTCATTGAACTGTTCAATGGCATGTTAAATCTCGGATATGCTCTACTGTTTGTGACTAGGATGCCGAGGATCACAAACCAGATGTGAATAACCATGCAAATTAGCTTGGTAACCTCAATGTCATTTATCATCTCTAATTGATGTACCGATTAACCATACACGCTCCATCAATAATGATAATCATGAGAAACCCATTATCACTCTTTATGAGCCCCTATTAGTGTGTCGGTTAACTACGCACGCTCCACTAATGTCTCATAAAGTGTAATGTGCAATTTCATGGGTTAGCATCATTTCACATTTTTCCTAAAGTAACTAGATTTAGGATTTTATAAAGTTGTTCTAGTACTTTAATTAATGACATTATACTTTTAATGAGATTAAGCTGTCCTATCAAACCCGTTCAGCTAACGACCATCCACTGATCAAGAGAGCGGTGGGTGAGAGTGGACACCTATTCAACAGCCATTTTATAGGCAGTTCCTTATACCCTCCTTATAGACCAGCTTCGTGAATGAGGCATACTATTGATTTGACTGACCAATTATCTTATACATATAACATTAACTTTTAATTATAATATATATAAGATGTATTTTAAACCTTTTAAAATATTCCTCGTTTATCTTTTAATTTATTGGAAATTTAAACTATTAAATTTAAAATTAAATTAAACCTTTAAATGATTTAATTCATCTTTTATTTAACAATTTATTAAATTAATTAAATCCAAATATTTTAGACTTTTAAAGTATTCCTAATTTTATCTTTTAATTTTTCGAAATTTAAAACTATTAAGTTTAAAATTAAATTAAACCATTAATTATCTTTTAATTAAATAATTAATTAAATTAATTAAAACTAGATAGGTATCACAAATTAATAAAATTAATTTAAACCTATCTTAAACCCCCTAATTTTCGAAATTAACAAATAATGGGTTTAAGGTTATCCATTTAAATAATTAAAGTTACCAAAAATAGAAAGCCTTCTAAAACCCTAAGGAGAAAATCGAAAATCATAGAGGGGAGGGGCTAGGGTTTCCAAAACCCTAACCCTAAAATCGATTAGGCTAAATTAGGGTTTATAAGCTTTAAACCCTAATTTTTAGGAAAACAATTATAGCAATTCAACAAGAAAACAACTAAAAAGCTCTGATACCACTGAAAGGTTTTATGCAAATCTATGAACTAAAAAACCCTAAGTTCACATGCAACCTATGAGGATCTATGTTTTCTTCTAATTGAACATATTACAAATTCCTAAAAGCCAGAAGAAAATTGCTAAAGAATAAAATCAGAAAACTAACCTTAAAGTTGTTTCTTGCAAGCTAAGCAACACAAATGCTTTGCCTCAAATGAAGTCATACCCAAGGGCTAGGGGTAAGACACGAAATTCCTAGAGAGAATATGTGAGAATTGGCGCAGAAAAGGGTTCCCCCAGGGTCCCTATTTATAGCTTCCAGTTGGCCAGTAGATAAGCCTTAGAGATAAACATATTTGAATTCAAATCAAGATAAACCTTTTATCATTTGATTCAAACCTATTTATCCTAACTTATTAATTTCGAAATTATATATATTCCATATATAATTTCGTGGTCATCTGGCCTACTAAAACTGTCACTTACTCAACTATTGAATAATTACAATTTTAGTCCCTGCACATTTAATTAATTAAATTAATCACTAAATTAATTCCAATTAATTCCAGATTAATTTCTAATTAACTAATATAGTTTCTAATTAACATATTATCACTTTAATATATTAATAAACTATTTATTTTATTTCTATTGATTTATTAATCATATAATAAATCAATCTTTTTCTCTCATGGAATTTCTGCCAAACCTCTAGCTATGAGGGCAACCCAAATGGACTTTGCTTCTATTAATTAGGTAAATACAAATTATTAGTCATGGCTTAGAAACCTAATCCAACACAATGGATTAGTGGTGTAAGCGATAGGATGACTCAGCTCACATCTTAATATCGATGATGGCCCATAATTTCATACCTGGGTTCAAGCAGATGTCCTCAGAAGTTCGAGAAGAGGAAGAATAGAAGGAGGAGTACTACGTCTGACTGAAGACGTTAAACTTAGCGTTTGTTGGGAGGCAACCCATCGTGTCATAGGTTAGGTTTTGTATTTTTTAGAAATAATTAGGAAAAATCTTATCATTAATTGCAGGTACCAGTGGTCCAAGGCAAGTGTGGGGTCGTGTGAAGTTTTGGAAATTTTTAATGACCGCGCCGCAGTAATCATAATTGTGCGACGCGGGATCGTAAACCAACCCGATGCGCAGGGGTTGATTTGGTGACACGCGCGCCGCGGGTTTTGCATTTGCGCGACGCGAGAATCGATCGGTCGGTTTTGTTCTATATTAAGGTAAACCGCGACACTATTCACACACACCACGACTCGGAGCTCTGATTAACGAAAAATTCTCGCGTTTTTTCTTGCTCATTTCCTCTCCACTACTACGGTATGTCATTCTACCTAGCTATTACTCATTTAAACTAGTGATTAGGTAGTTAATTTGAGTGATTTATTCAAAAAGTTCAAAACTTAGAAATCGCCAATGCTGACTCATAGGGTGTTTATTTCGCCAAATAAAGACCCTAGATGAGTTAGTTGGAACTTAGGCTACCTTGTGGTGTATTTGGATTGAGTTTAAACAGGTTAAAACTCGATTTGGGTTGGAATTTTGGAAACAGCCGCTTGCCGCGCCGCGCCCTTACTCTTGGGCCGAGCCGCGGTGCGGTGAAGAAGACAAGGACTTATTTTGCAAAAAAAATTTCATTTGTGCAGATCATGTTCAGAGTAAACCACGATTTTCTTCAGTTTCCAGAGGGGCCAGCGGCCTCTGCTGAGTACCGGTCACGGAGAGACGCTTTGACGGGTCACCGGGTTCTTGAGGCGACCGTTATTGATAGGGCCATCCTCGGGGAGGCCGGGTTATGGGGCGAGATAGAGCCATTTCTACACCGCACCTGGACCCATAGGGACGCTTCTTTCACATGCCGGGGCTGGGACAGGATCATGGCCACCGACGAGGATGTCGTGTACACGGAGCTCCTCCTGGAGTTCCTTTCGACCATTGAGTACACGCCGAAAGCGACAGACCCACAGGCGAGGTTGATTCGATTCAGGTTGGGGGGCGAGCACAGGGAGTGCAGCCTTCGGGAGTTCGCGAGGTGCGCTGGGATATATGTGGAGGCGGATTTTCAGCACCGCCATTTTCCCTAGTTCTTCGATGCATGTATTCAGGGGTAGCCGGAGCAGGCTGCCTATATGGAGGTTTGGGCACCATTGTCCAACGTCATCTACGAGGCAGGGACCTCCCGGGAGAGCCACCTCCGCGATCCACTCCACCGCCTCATGCACCGCATCGTCTCCACCTCCATCATGCAGCGGGAGGGGGGCGAGAAGGTGTCCAGGGAGGACATGACGTTTTTCTGGGTTCTCCTCGACCCCTCCAGGTTCATTCACCTTCCTTACGCCCTAGCAGTTGCCCTATCCACTCGTGCGACAGGTGCCTCCGCCAGCAGTCCTCTGGGCCGGGGATACTGCTTTACCTCCATCTCGCACTACGACGCGAGCTCTGGAGAAGATGGGGCTGATTGGGTAGCAACGCCCGGGACAGTTTGTGCGGGCACCAACAGAGCCACCCCAGGCACCCCAGCCAGCATACGCTCAGCCTGACAGGAGACGCCGGAGAGCAGCAGCACCAGAGCCAGCACCAGTAGAGCCACAGCCGCAGGAGGACTCAGCGGCTATCCACCGATTGGAGGTCAGACTCACCAGGATGGAGGACCAGCTTGAGTGGATTGGGGAGGTACTTTCGGAGCTAGCTGCCCAGCAGGGACGATGCCCCCGACCATTCCCAGCCAGAGCCCACGATCATGAGGCTGGATCTTCCAGGCCACCAGGTGGCAGTTGATGTATTCTTTTTCTTTTTCTTTATTTTTGGGATATATGTACTGAATCTATGACACACCTTTATATTTTGTCTTTTTATATTTGTTATGTGCTTTTAATGCTTTGTTGAGTCATGCATGTTATACCAAATTGGGGAGGAGTTGTCTCAGACAAGTGTGGGGTCACCGTGCCCCCTCCACTTGTCTTGACCACCGGCGTGTTCACTGTTGCGCCACAACTCCAGAATGCGAAATCAAGGATTCTTTTTGTTAGAATTTGTACCTGTAATACCAAGTACCAACCAAGCAATCTACCGTCCAAAGGGGTAACTCTTTCTCCCTTATTCTAAATATTATTTTGTACAACGGGGACGTTGTACAGTTTTAAGTGTGGGGTGTGGACGGTCGAAAGAGTTTATTTTTGAAATTTTTGCAGAAATGACCAATTTTCAATTTTTTAGCAATTTTTCAAAATTTTTATTAGATTGTAATTTTGAAACGAATGGTTTGTGATTGTTGATAGCATTAGTATTTTTCAAGAGATACTATTTAGTTGTGATCATGCTATTAGTTAGTCAAACAAGTTGAGTTTTAGGAGTTAGACGATTGGATTGTTTTAGGATTGGAATTTAGGAAGGAAATGTCAATCTGTGGCCTTTGTTGTTCGAGCCGGTAGGTCGGAAAAGGGTGGCCTCGAAGAGGCATTTATGCACCTTACCACCTAAGATCGTCTGGTTTGGGATGGTATTTTCGAAAGCTCGTTACACGGACAACATCGAAAGTCATGGACAATTCCTTAATGGCCTTTAGAATCTGAATGAGTAAGTACACTTCATTGGGGACAGAAAGTTTGTAATCAAGGGTTCTCTAGAAAGCCATAAATTCCAAAGAACATTCTGATTAGATTCTCGCGAACTATTTCACTATAACTCTTGGGGCAATAAGCTTTGAAACTAAAAACAGTCAAAAATTGTTTGAGTCTTAGTTAGAATTTATTAAAAACTCTCTTGCTTGGGGACAAGCAAGGCACAAGTGTGGGGTGTTTGACAACGCCTAGTGAAATTACATATTTTAGTCGTTGTTGAGCCCTATTCATGGTGAAATTATATCATATATCTCGTGGTATTCTCACTTTTTGTGCCAGTACTTGTTTGGAAGAAAATAATGAAAACAGGGACCAAAAGCATACAAATTGGAGAAAGTTTGGAGAAGAAGAAAAAATCAGGAAAACACGTACGCGCGCCGCGGAAATCAAGAAGGCTCGACGCGGCTTCGAGGAGGTGAACCAAATTCAAAGGCCGAGAAAACGGGAGAAGATAAGTACGCGCGCCGCGGTTCACTTAAATGCGCGGCGCGACTGCGGAAAATTTCAACTATAAATAGAGGCATTTACAGCCGAAACCCTGAGCAAAACCCTGGTGAAAAATCGACCGTAGTGGCTTTTTGACTCCAAGAATTCGTTTTCAGCAATTCCCTTTTGGCATTTCAGGTTTTTTTGTTTAATTTTTTTTAGTCTAATAGTTAGCATTAGTGGCTAAGGTCTTTGGGAGTGACAACCACTGACCTTGAGCATTCTAGTTACTGTTTTTGGATCTTTGTTACTGTATTGGATGATTGAAATTCGTTTTGGGTTTATAATAATCATTTGGTTACAAGTAACATTGGTTTTTCGGTGTTTGATGCTTGTTATTGGTTTTGAATGCTTGGATTGTGTTTGAATTGTGTTTGGATGATTGTTTTGACCATGTTGGACTGTTTTCCTTCGCTGATTTCAGTAGCCAATTAGATTAGTTTTTAGGGTTTGAACTAAAGCCATTAACTGTCTCATTGGACCTTATTTATTGGTTTAGTTTACACCTTGTTTTGATTTATGTTTGGATTGTTGGATGCCTTTGATTACTTCTGAATTAGAGATGTACTTCGGATTTCAAAAAGTAACTAGGTTTGGTTTGAAGCTTAGCTTAGTCTATACTTGTTCTGGGATTGTTTAGTTTAGGTTTTCTGAGTTTTAGTAGTAAGGGCTTGGAAACTAAATTCCTCCGACTATAGCGTGACACTTTAGTAGGTAATCTGTCATCTGGTCTAACCACGTAGCTCCTGCGGATCAACCCTGACTACCACTGTGCTAGTGTGTGTGTTAGGTTTCTCTTATTTTTGGCCGCACGATGACCTAGGCGTGTCAGAACCCTCACTCTCGTCATCAGAAACTTGCTCGTAGGCATTTGTATCTGAGGCTAGGCACAATCGTTCGATATGAGATACTGTACCGGGTGACTCGAATGCTCATCAATATGTAATATTCCATTTGCTTCCATCTAGGCTACGGTGACTTCAAATACCCCTCTTGGTTTTGTCTTGACAACCGCTCACTTATATATTATTCGTCTCCATTGTCACTGCGGGGTACGATATGTAAAAGACTTGTTTCGCTTGTGATGCCAAGCAAAAAGAGTCGTTTCTTTTGAGTCGGGAGTTTTGTTTGACATCAACCAATCCATTTAGGATGCCTACTACACCGTTCTTGTTGTCAAACCAAGTACATCAAAATAGTACAACAGTCGAGTGACCGATCTCATAATAGTTAATCTCTAGGATCGCGTCCAATAAGTCATAGTAGTTTGACACCTCGACATTATACATCTCTCCCTTCACGCATACTCCATCGTTCTTTATCGCGCGTCTCTTACCATGTAGCAAAATACTTAACTCTGAGACCAGAAACCCATTCATTCGGGTATATTTTGGGGCCACTTCATCAAACTCGGGTATATAAGAGATAAGTTACCTACAATTTAGTAAAATATAGGGGTGCACATATGAACGTCTTCATGACTCAAGTGTACTCATTTCCCACCATTTTGATATAATCTTCTTGATGGTAAGGCAAACACACTTATTGGAGATTCTCCACTTGAAGAGATGTCATGCTGCGGCATGAAATTCCGTGGCTCTCATTTATGAAGGGTCTCAATCATTGACTCAAAATATAATGAATAATAGGTAGCGCGTTCATTCACTAGATGTTCATTGACGATTGAACCCTCAACTTTTGCCTTGTTCCTAATTCTTCTTTTTATTAACACAAGCTACCTATATTTACAAAGTACCAAGAATATGTTACGAATATTGAAAAGAACTTTGAAAATGTTACAATTGTTAGGAATTATTTTAGTTTGGTTTAATCTTTTATTTATAGGGACTAAAATGTAACATATCAAAGTTATAGGGTTTAAATGGGAAATTCGGTGTGAACCGATCGAAAGTCCATATGGACTTGTTTATTCGGTCCATGGGCCTAGGTTGCTAGGGTTTTAGGCTTAGAGTATTTAAGGCTCAAAGAGCCTCCATTAGGGTGGTTGGTTGTCTCGAAATTTGTGCTAAGTAGAGAGAAAATTCTTGTGTTCTTGGCAACCACACAATCTTATGTACTAGACTATTCAATATAGTGTGCATTGAAGATTAATCTCATTGTGTTCTTATTGATTGGATTGATATCATTGTGATCTAGAGAGTATTGTGGACCTACAATTGGTATCAGAGCTTGTTTTCATATCAATCTTCTTATTGTTCTTGGAGGTTTTTGAAGTTTTCGAGAGTTTGATCCGTTTTTGGTCGATTTTTGACTGTTTTTGGTGTTTATGAGCTTGTGTGCTTCATGAGTATTGAAGATCTTCAAGCAAATTTCATCAAAAATCCCGTTTTTGATCCAAAAGTGGGTTTTCGGAACTGTTGTGCGAGTTTTTGAGTTAATCGGTCACGCTCCAAAGGGTTAATCGGCGGCGGCTTAGGGTTTGCTGTAGTTGTTTGGCGGCGGATTGTTCCGGATTAGGGTTCCCTCTTGGTTGTTCGGCGGCGCTAGGGTTTTTGGTAGTTTCTCGGTCCGATTAAGCTGTGGTTCGGTTCGATTTTTTTAATTGCTCGGTGGTTTTGTTGATCGGTCCCTTTGGTTGATCGGTCCTTGTGTTTTTCGGTGGTCTTTAGTTAATCGGTCCAGTGATTGTTCGGTGTGTGCTCCATTGCTCTGTCAAATTAGTTGCTCGGTCAAGCAATTTGTTCGCCTGAATCATTTTTCGCCCCAAGTTGATCGGTTTTGCTGTTGTTCGGTGCCTTTAGCAAGTTGTTCGGTCAAGTCGCATTCAATTTTTGCGATTTTAATTTTTGTGATTTAACTTTTCGAAGCATTTTCAAAAATCATTTCCGATGGAT
The DNA here is from genome assembly GCA_023525715.1 of Cichorium intybus. Classification (NCBI taxonomy): domain Eukaryota; kingdom Viridiplantae; phylum Streptophyta; class Magnoliopsida; order Asterales; family Asteraceae; genus Cichorium; species Cichorium intybus. Next base: position 103,823,663 of record CM042016.1, on the reverse strand, counting down.
CCCGCTATTTCAAACGTTAACCACGATCTCGATTCCGTTATGCGTACCGTTACCTGTATTCCATGTTTAATCAAAGCCGAAGGTTTCATCAAATCGAAATATCGATTTGAACTGTACATTAAAATGAAAGATGTCAAGATGTGGAAGAGCTTTTTACGTCCACCAGTTAGAATTACCGTAACAAGAGGCGAAGTTTTGGTGGATAAACCGTTTGAAGAATACACTGATTTGGATTTTGAAAAGGTTGAACCTGATCAAAGAGCCCTTGCTACCCTTTCTATGGCACTTTATCCAGAAATTTCTCACGGTTTCCGTGAATATACAACTGCGAAATCTTTGTAGGACGCTTTGATTGATGTGTATGAAGGTAATAAGGATATGAAGCAAAGTATGCAATATATGCTTCGCCAAAGGTTCAACATGTTTAATCACATTCTTGGAGAATCTTTGGAAGCCCAGCTACAACAGTTCATCACCCTTCACACTGAGTTATCTACTGTTAGGATTTCCTTTCCCAAGATTGATGTTAACAAGAAGCTTCTCAATTCTCTTCCTAGAAGCTGGGACATGAATGTGGCTGTCATTAAGAAGACTAAAGACTTAGCTAGACTCTCACTTTCTGAGATTATGACTATTATAAAATCTTGTGACATGGATGACAAACAGAGAGAAATGAATCATGTTAGCTCGTACCAGTCCGCTAACATTGGTACTTCAACCAACAATGCTTTCTCTGTTCAAGCTACTGGTCAAGCCACTTTTAAAGTCCAATCTCAACTTCAACCTGGTTCATCCTCTGTGGCACCTCAAGCTCCACCTGTTGCTGCTTCTTTTGTCAAGACCCCAATCGTTGCTCAATCTCTTCCTCAAGGTGCTGAAGAAAATCTTGGTTTGATGGCTGGTCTTCTGAATTGTTACAATGCCTTGGTCGTTGGTGAACTGTTTCATCCTATGACTGCTGGAGACTTTGATCAAATCAATCCAGATGACTTGGAAGAGATGGACATCTCTTGGTACATTGCTATGGTGGTGCACAGGGCCAAGAAATTCACTCAAAGAACTGGAAGGAACAGCTGGGTGAACCACAATGGTGAGAGGAAGGAGAGTTTTGGAAAAGCTAATATGAGGTGTTTCAACTGCAACGAGCTCGGTCATTTTGCTCGTGAATGTACCAAGCCAAGAATGGAGAATCCAGACAGAACCATGGTACCAGTTGGAACAAATCGTGAAGTTGCTCATCCTTAGAATGCTGAAAGGGTGATGGTTGCTCAGAAATTCACCTGGGAGGATCAATTGCAGGACCTAAACCTGAATGGAGAGGGCAGAACTCACCTGGCTCAGATTGAAGGAGAGATGGAAGTGGAGGCTGCTGAAGGAGAGATGATGGATTTGCAGTTTGCCTTCATGGTGTCTACCACTCCTGCTGGTGATGAGGTTAGTGAAGTTTCTTGCTATTCTCAGTCTTGTATTGATATAATTGTTAGATATCGTGAACTGAATGAAAACTTAGTTAGAGAAATCTTAGAAACTGAAAACCTTGTTCACAAACACAAAAGAAAATTAAGACCCCTTCAAGAAGCCTTAGATGCCAAAACTTCTGATTATTTGAAAATGCAAGATGAACTTAGCACAACTAGATGTCACCTTAGGTTTGCCAATGAAGATATTGCTAGTTTAACTGCTGAACTAAATACATTAAAATCCAAATTTGAAAAGGCTGAATCACCTTTTAAGAAAGTTTATGTATCTAGTGAAGTAGTTGAAATTATACTTGAAAAACAAACTGTCTGGTCAAACATACAAGGTGAAGGCATTGGTTATAGTGCTGTTCCTCCTCCATATAATAATAATTTTACTCCATACCCAGACGTTGAAGAATCAGAAGAATGTTTTCTATCAAATTATATTCAAAAGAATACATCTGGCATTGCTGAGAGTTCTGAAATGAAAAATACTTATGTTTCTATCTCATATGCAGATAAATTAAAAACGAAGATTGAGGAAGTTGAAGACTCGCCTACTTTTAATTCTATTAAAACTTGTTTGAAGACTAATTCTGATGATTTTTGTGTTGAGGTTAAATTTGACAATAAGACTCCTGTTGATTCTAAAACTTCTTGTGATTCTGTTAGTTAAAAAACTGCTAGGAAAAATATTTTGGCTGATAAATTTGTTGCATGCTTGTGTGTGTGGAAATAATTTGCTTAAATTTGGACCTGGACAGAATTCCAATGTACCTTTGAAAAGACAGACTTGTTTTAACTGTGGAATTGTCGGTCTGATTGTCAGAAATTGTCCCCGACACATGTATGCTTCTCAAAATGAACAATATTTGTAGAATGTACCAAAAGGAAAATCTTATAAGAGAAAACCCTCAAGGTCACGTTCTAGAAAGAGAAATCAAAATAACACGAATGCCTGGAATCGAAATGCTTCTAGAAGTAACTATGGCTAACCAACTTTTGTAAGACCCAAGTCATTTCAAGAATCAACCTCTAGTAGTTCTGATTCTACTTCAAATGATAACGTTTCCATTTGGTCAAAAGATAAACGTTTTAAACCAAATGTTAAATGGGTTCCCAAAGGAAGTGTTAAAACATTTTCAAATGTCTCACCATTAATTGATTATCGTGACATGAGCAGTGTTAAAACATTTTCAAATGTCTCACCATATGGACTGGGTCCCTAAATCTAATTGATCTCGCGACTTGTGAAGGAACAGGTACAGAGGAATATCAGCAGACCTTGGTATGTTGATAGTGGCTGTTCTAGGCACATGACAGGCGACATGTCCCAACTTCACGATATTGAAAAATTCAACGGGGGATGTGTTTGCTTTGCGGGAGGTGAAAAAGGGATGATGATGCAAAGAGGAACGGTGTCGAATGGTGTGTTGAAGTTTGAGAACGTGAATTTTGTACCTGAGCTCAAGCACAGTCTGCTGAGCATTTCTCAAATATGCCACAAGGGTTTTTCAACTCACTTCACAAAGAAGGAATGTCTGATTCTCAAGCCCGACATAGTCATTCTAGAGGAGTGGATTCTTGTTCGATCGGAACGAAAAAGCAATGCTTACATCATCGACATGAATCACAACACTCCCGAAATGTCATCTGCTTATTCTCTAGAGCTGCAGAACAAAGTGCGATGTTGTGGCACAAACGTCTTGGTTATGCCAACGCAAAGAACCTGAATCGTCTTGCAAAGAACAACATGGTTGCAGGACTTCCAATCAAGGACTTCATTATATTCGAGAAATGTGTTGCCTGTGCTCAAGGCAAGCATCACAGAAAGTCACATAAGCCCAAGCAGATCAATTCCATTGATTCGATTCTTTAGCTGATTCACATGGATCTTTTTGGCCCGGTTAATGTTCTTAGTCTCAATTGCAGTTCTTATTGTTTAGTTATTATTGATGATTACTCACGTTTTACATGGGTTTTCTTCTTAAAGAACAAAAGTGAAACTGCAGATCAGGTCATTAGATTCGTCAAGCTTATTGAAAATCAAACGAATCAGAAGCTGAAAGCCATCATATGCGACAATGGAACGAAATTCAAGAATGCAGTTCTAAACAAGTTTTGTGCAGATAAAGGTATCCTACGTTAGTATAGTGCTGCTCGTACTCCGAAACAGAATGGTGTTGCTGGCGACGGAATAGAACTCTTATTGATGCTGCACGTACCATGTTGTGCGATTCTAAACTGCCGATGATTTTCTGGGCTGAAGCCATCAACACAGCCTGTTATGTTCAGAATCGGGTCATCATCAACAAACCTCAAACGAAGACACCTTACGAGATTCTTTATGATCGCAAGCCTAATGTTTCCCATTTCCGTACCTTTGCTGCCCTTGCACTCTTCTTTATCTTGAAGCTACTCCGAAGTTCAACTCCAAGGCGGATGATTGTTATTTCGTTGGATATGCAAATAAAACTGCGTATCGAGTGTACAACAAGGCGACAAAGCAGATTGTGGAATCATTTGACGTTCGCTGGCTAGAAGAGAATCCAACTGATGCCCGTGTTGGACCTGACTGGTTGTTTGATTATGCTGAATCGTTCAAACCTTTCGATGTGTTTTCTGATGTTGTTTCAGGCACACAACCAGGCCCTAGCGGAACTAATAGTAAAGATGCTGAAGAGATTGTTCCTGATCTTATCACTCTGCCAGTTATTCTTGAAGATCCTATTCATGATGGCGGTGCATCTCCTGTTTCTGCTTCTATAACTGAAGATGCTCCTGATGTCTCATCCCAAGTTGTTGGCGATACTCCAGTTGTTGAACAACCAACTACCCCTGAAGATGTTATTCAACCTGAACCTACTGATCTTTTTGACTCTACTCTCATGGATTCTCTCTTTCTTGAAAGAATTCCTGATGAGTACATTGCAAGTACCTCTCACGACTTCAGAGATTCTGATAGAGGTGCTTCGGGCTCAGAGAGGGTTGAGAATATAACCAATCTTCTGGTCTCTACTACTTTGCTCCAATATGCGGTTCCTTCAAGAATTCAACGGGACCATCCAATTGACAATGTTATCGGCCCTCTGGATGATGGTGTCTTAGTTAGAAGCCAAAGTGGTCAAGTTAACGAGTGTCTCTATTCGTGCTTCATTAATCAAATTGAGTCGAAGAATGAAGAGATGGCACTCAATGAACCAAGTTGGGTGGATGCAATGCATGAAGAGCTGAACCAGTTTGAGAAGTTAAATGTTTGGCAATTGGTGGAACTACCCGAAAGCAAAAAGGCTTTGGATACAATATGGCTATTTCACAACAAGCAAGATGACTCTGGAGTAATTGTGCATAATAAGGCACGCCTGGTGGTTTGAGGTTTTAGAAAGATAGAAGGACTTGATTACACGGAAGTATATGCTCCTGTGGCGCGTCTTGAAGCGATTCGGATCTTCCTTGCCTACGCTTCTTACATGAACTTTACTGTCTACCAAATGGACGTCAAGACGACTTTCTTGTACGGTGAGGTGAAAGAGGAAATCTATGTTGTTCAACCTCCTGGTTTCGTCAACTCCAAGTTTCCAAATCATGTCTACACGCTTGATAAAGCCCTCTATGGTCTGCATCAAGCTCCTCGTGCTTGGTATGCTACCTTGACGGAACATTTGTTGCAGCACGGTTACACTCGCAACAGTATCGATCAGACTTTGTTCATCAAGCGTCAGGATGATGATTAAATTGTTGTCCAGATCTATGTGGATGACATCATCTTTGGTTCAACAAGCAATGTTCTGTGCAAGGAGTTTGAGTTGGTGATGAAGAAAAGATTTGAGATAAGTTCGTTGGGAGAGATGGCGATGTTTCTCGGGTTGCAAGTTAAGCAAAGTTCAACGGGTATCCTGCTTCATCAAGCGAAGTATGTGGAGGTTATTCTAGCAAAGTTCGGTTTCAAGGATGCGAAAGAGGCTAACACTCCAATGGCTGAGCGATCTCTGCTATCTTCAGACTCAGATGACCAATCAGTTGATCAAACTTACTATCGTTCGATGATCGGTTCGCTCATGTACCTGACTGCTAGCGGACCGGATGTTGTTTTTGCAGTTTTCCAGTGTGCTCACTATCAGGCTAATCCTAAACCTTCTCATCTTGATGCTGTCAAACGGATCTTTAGATACCTTAATGGGAGACCAAAATTTGGTCTCTGGTATCCAAAGAACCATGAATTTGATCTTTACGCTTTTTTAGATAGCAACTATGGAGGGTGTGAAATTGACAGAAAGTCCACCAGTGCTGGATGTCAGTTTCTAGGAGACAGATTGATCTCATGGCAATGCAGAAAGCAACAGACCATGTCAACGTCTACAACTGAAGCTGAGTATGTTGCTGCCTCGGCTTGTTGTTCTCAGGTCATTTGGATGCAGCATCAACTTCTTGACTATGGTATGAACTTTCTTGATACTCCCATCTTCTGTGACAATGAGGCTGCTATCCAAATTGTGAAAAACCCAGTCCAGCATTCTAAGACTAAGCACATTGACATTAAAATTCATTTTATCAGAGATTGCTTCGAGCGAAAATTGATTCATTTGGAAAAAGTCCACACTGATAATAATGTGGCGGACTTGTTCACAAAACCTGTTGCAAAAGATCGATTCAATGTGCTAGTTGAAATGCTGAAAATGATACATTTCACTGATTATTGAATCAGTTCTGTAAATATTTTTTTCTTTTGTTAGGTAAATTTGTTCATGTTTTATTTCCGCTATTCTTCCCATGCACAAATTTAGGGGGAGAAGAAAAACAAAAAATTTAACCCAGTCCAAGGTTTCTTCGAGACCCTTCGAAAACAAAACAAAAATCAGAAAATTTAAAAAAATACAACAGTATTTTTTTTATATTTTTATAATTTTCATATCTTTCCTTAATTTTTTTGAAAATCTAAAAACAGTATTACCTACCGACGACGCACCGAGTTTATACCACTCATTGCTGAGGTAATTTTTTGAAGTGTTTGTGATCCTCAGTGATACACCTCAATGAGTGTAAAGCACTGACAACAGCTTCTTAACCAATCTGAAAGCTTTTCTTGTGTAACACCAACTTCTAGACACTTTGAGAGAAACCACTCAAAATCGAGAGTTAAAAAGTCTGTGCTGATGGTTAGACTGCATACCGTAGTCTATCACACGCACCAATTTATTCTTAACCATCTTTACAATTTCTGATGCAAGAAATAGACGATTCATTACTTTAAACCAAGTAATGATGATATTTCGACACTTTATGCTGGTGATCTCTGCTACAACACCAGTAGTAGATGTGAGGCATCAACAACCTTTCTTACATACAAAGCTTCTAATTTCAAGAGTTGGACGATTCAGTATAATAAGCCATACACTGATGACAATTCGAAAGTCTAGCCGATGGGTATGTCTAATAACCAAGACATATCACACGCTCATACCACTCTTGACCTAAAACTTCTTCTAAACAAATGTTTGTGATTCAATGTGATATTACCCGACATTAATGAAACATTGAAACTCTGGGTCAGTGATCGTTGTTGTTAACCACAATAGCTGTGAGACCCCAACAACCTTACCTTATTCAAAATTGGCACTAGGATGGTACACTCCGCAGAGTTTGGATTCTGTCTCGCCAAGAGCCAAGTCAACTTGTTGACTTGTCAACTGCATTGAGATCTTTGATCAAGGATATGCAGGGGCCAAAATCAAAATGGCCACAAGTAGTTCTCCGATACTCAAACAATCGCAGTGCGTTCCCCCGGGTTCACACAGATACTGCGAGAAGTCTCATTCTGAGCCAAGGATGAATCCTTGAACAACTGTGGTGAGAGTTTCTAACTCTGTGACCCACAAGATTTACTGTCAATGAATCATATCGAGAAAACGCTAGTCAAATGCAACATTCAAGAATTTTGACACGAAGTTTGTTCCCGAAGAAGGTGAAGTTGAATTCTATGTGAGAAGTTGTTTGAATTCTTCCTCAGTCAACTTGTTACTACATCAACACCTGAAGTGATGAAATGAAGAGATGAAGAGTCAGACTCTAGTCAAAGTCAAAGTCAAATAAAAAGCTGGATGTACTGATTCTAGACATATTCTAATGCCTAAGGAGCTTACCAATCCAAATCTGAAAACAACATGCATCGAAGACAAAGTTGTCACTGCAGCTGTGCTGAATTTTTATCAACATCTACGCCTGTCATCTTCTAAGAGGTATGTTTTCTTGCTAAGGAGGAGATTGTCAATTTGAGGGGGAGAATGTTGAAAATTCTTTGTAGTGTTCAACTGAAGACCAAGAGAAGCCTGAAGATAAATGAAAGCATTAAACCAAATGGGAGATTGTTAGGAATTAATTTTAGTTTGGTTTAATCTTTTATTTGTAGGGACTAAAATGTAACATATCAAAGTTATAGGGCTTAAATGGGAAATTCGGTGTGAACCGAACAACCCTTGGTTGTTCGGTTTTCGTCCGTGATCGGAAGTCTATATGGACTTGTTTATTCGGTCCATGGGCCTAGGTTGCTAGGGTTTTAGTCTTAGAGTATTTAAGGCTCAAAGAGCCTCCATTAGGGTGGTTGGTTGTCTCGAAATTTGTGCTAAGTAGAGAGAGAATTCTTGTGTTCTTGGCAACCACACAATCTTATGTAATAGACTATTCAATATGGCGTGCATTGAAGATTAAACTCCTTGTGTTCTTATTGATTGGATTGATATCATTGTGATCTAGAGAGTATTGTGGACCTACAACAATATTACAACTTTGTGATTACTGTTTGTACTAATACATACATCTATAATGTAGTAGACCTCCAACAATAGCTTAATCAACTAAATGTATCACCAGGTGCTCCATAGAGTCAAAGAAGTCTGGAGGGAATATTCGCTCCAACATGCCGATGGTTTGAACAATGGTGCGTCCCATGTTATACAGGGCTTGCGGGTGTAAAGTTTTCGAGTACATTACTTAAAAAAACATGCAAATCTCTTACAGCATCATACATCTCTTTTAAAATAAACCCTCTTATAGCAACTAGAAGAAGCTACTGCATAAACACGTGGTAGTCGTGGCTTTTGAAACCATAAAAAGTACCATCTATGGTGTTCACACAGCTTCCTATTTCGAGGTGTACCCATAAGGAAATTTGACATCTTTCAACCAATGTTGCTTTTTTAACATCCTATTTTTTCAAAGTGTAATCTCCCTTATTTTTCGTAGACTTCCTATTGTTGTGTTGTACGGGGTTTAAAATAGTATGGTCAGATAAAATCTCAAGATGCTCACTTGCTTTTAAATTGTCTTTTGATTTGGGATGCCCATAATAGTTGTGAAACAAGTTTTCAAACATATTCTTCTTGATATGCATCACATCAAGGTTGTGTCGGATCAACAAGTGACGCCAATATGGAAGCTCCCAAAAAATGCTTTTTTTTAACCAGTTATGTGTAACACAAAAACCTTCCGGTCTTATGTATTTTGGAGCAAATGGAGTACCATCGTAGATAGTGCTGAGATGCTAGGTTGTCTCCCAACTTTTCTGGTCGAGTACGATACAGGTACTACGTACTTCACTGTTTTGTTTTTCAAAAAATTAACTATATCACGTCAAAAAACATGCGCTTTGTGCAAATATTTTCGATGACAGTCGAACCATCAAAGTTTTCCTTCCTTGGTAAGACGGAATGATTATCATGTATCCATACAGTATGGGCACCTAAATGATCATGTGTGTTCTATCCGGACATCATTACATAAGCAGGGAAGTCACTAACTATCTATAAAAGAATAGTTCTCATCTGAAAAGTATCCCTTCGATGGGCATCATAAGTTTCAATTCCATATGTAAACAACATCTTCGACTCCTCCACTAATGGTTGTAAAAAAACATCCAAATTTTGTCTCAGACTCTTCCGCCCTAGAATGATCAAAGGAAGTTGAATGTACTGGTGTTTGAAAGCCAACTAAGGAGGTAGGTTGTAAATTGTCATAAACACCAACTAACAAGAATACGTACACCCATTTGAATTATGTGGACTGAACCTATCAGTACACAACACGAGACAGACATTGCACGTCTCTTCTGCAAAATCAGGATAGGCTGTGTCAAAATGATTCCAAGCCCGACCTTCACTAGGATGTACCATATAAAAAGTTTGGGTTGATTTATTTAGGTATTTCGTTGTTTGTTGATAATAATGAACCTCAGGTTGGTGCATGCTTTCGATAACCAACTACTCATATCTAGGATGCTCTCCTACATCTTCATCAATGTCTTAAGTTGTTTCAGAGTTTGATGGGTTTGAACATTGACCTACTTCTGGTATTCAATGTAATTCGCTATGTGCATACCAAACCAAATAACTCTTCATGAATCCATTACTATATAGATGGTTTCTAACCACTATTTTCGTATTGAACGAACGATTTTTGCATTTCCACACGGATATCTAATTTCTAAAACCTCTATCCCATTTTTAATACTATGTTGGATGTTTATTGCATTGTTGAAAGAAAAATCCAAGAAATAGTTGACATAATATTGAAATTCCGGATTGAAACGACCATCACTAGTGACTCTCTTGGTGTACATCCTTCCTCTATTAGACGGCATTTTGTTCTCTCTCTCTCTCACTCTCTCTCCATATATATATATATATATATATATATATATATATATATATATATATATATATATATATATATATATATATATATATATATATATATATATGAATGTATGTATGTATGTATGTATGTATGTATGTATGTATGCATGTATGTATATAGACACACACACACACACACTAGGTGTGTACCCGCACAAAGTTCGTTTCGGTGAATAGTTCCGGATGGCAAATTGTTTTTCGATTGTGTATCTTTGGTTAAAAGGATAATACATATTAGAAATCTAGTAAATGCATGAATCGTTTTGTTTTGTTAAGCTTTTAAAACTCGACTATTCAATAGAAATCTAGCTAATAATCCGACTCAAAAGCACAAAAATACGAAGTGTGCATAGTGCATAGGTCCTATACTTGTGGACTTTATTGGGACTATATAATACCTTAATAATTTTATTTAACTTCTTCTTAATGATTAATCCTTCTTCTTCAGGATTTACATCTCTTTATCCTATCTTGTGGCATATAATAGGCTTGTAAGTACAACTAGACATTTATTTACAAATAATGTTTTAGACATGTATCTTTCAATTAATAGACATACCTACAACGCTTTTGAACATATGTTTCATTTGAGCTAAATCCTTGACGAGGATAACAACTTATTTCATTTTTTATCTCATTGATTTAAAAAATTTTCTAGCAAGGCTTTCAACATTCAAGAGAAATTTATCCAGTTAACCTAATATCTGTAACTTATGCATTTAAGGATGTTACATTCTGTATGCCTGCTCATTTATTTAATATAAAAATGTGAAAATTAATGTCTCAAATCTAGGTACTACTAATAAGGGGTTTATATGCATATTTCTTCACCTTGGTGAGCCCCCATGTTATTTATAAAAGAGAAAGATTGTTCAATGTGCATATGTATTGATTACTAGGAACTCATTAAAGGTACAATTAAGAACTACTACCAATTACCACGAATTGACAATCTCTTCAATCAATGCTTATTACTTATAAAAGACTGATTTGCATTCATGTTATCATCAAATGTCAGTAAGAGAAAGTAACATTAAAAAGATGGCATTCCAGACTCATTACGGACACCACAATCTTTAGTGACGCTATTTTGTCTCAATAACACATCGACTATTTTTATGGATTTAATTGATAGTGTATGCAAGACTTTCCTTGAAAAGTTTGTGATTATGTTAATAGAAAAAATCCTCACTTATTCAAGGAATGAATAAGACCATGAAAAACACTTGCGGTAATTGTTTGATGTTTTGAAGAAAGCGCATAATGATGTGAAGTTCTAAAAATCTATAATTTGGTTATATGAAGTCCAATTTTTGGGACATATTTTATGTTGTTAAGGTATCAAGGTGGATCCTTTAGAGATCGAAGCAATATTGAAATTGGAACCTCATGAAACACCAAGCAAAGTTTGATGTTTTTTGGTTTTAGCCGGGTGTTACTGACAATTCATCCAATATTCAGGAATAGTCGTACCATTCACTCAACTAATGAGAAAAGATGTGAACTTTGTGTAAGGGAAAATACAAGAGCAAGAACTTTCTATATTGAAACAAAAACTATGTGAAACAACCATTCTCTCATTACCTGATAGTGTGGAGGACTTTTGTGCTTTATGGTGATGCCTCTAGCAAAGTTCATGGATGTCTACTCATTGATGCAATGGGGAAAGTAATTGCTTATCATCAAGGAAATTGAAAGATGCAGGAACTTGATACGAGACTTATGATTTGGAACTCGTAGTGATCATTTTGTTATTGAAAATTTAGAGGTACTACCTTTACGGGATGAAATGTAAGCTTTTCATAGATTACCAAAAGTCTAAAATATGTTTTACTCAAAAGCAATTGAACATGAGCCAAAGAAGGTGGATTGAACTTATTGGAAATTATGATTATGAGATCATCTACCTTGTTCTAAAGGGAATATGATGGTGAGCACATCAAGTTGTAAGTCATATGAAAAAACCATCATCAGTATCAAGGTTGATTAAAAATACAAAATTGCACAAGTAGAACAGTTAAATGAACAAAACATCATGAAGGAGAAGTTGTTGAAGAACCAAGAACTTAAAGAGGATAGTAAAGGATTCAAAACATTCTAGAGAAATATTTGGCTCCCAAAATTTAGAGGAAATCAAAAGTAGTTAGTATTGGATGACTTTAAGAAATCCAAGTACTCTATTCATCCTAAGAGTGCATTCACAATTACCATCCCTTTAGCTAAAAGGCATGCAACCCTAGACATTGAAGTTTCTCAACAAGCTTTAGACATTACTGGAATATCTATTTGGTCATTCAGTGTCATGGACGTTGACTATTCATTTACTAAAAGGGCACATGTCCCAACAATGATGCATTGGGAGATTATACATGATTTGTTGAGTCCCTCTCAATAAGGTTTCCATATTGAAAGAAACCCAATAAGCTCCCTATGACACACTTGTATTTATTATTTAAATTTTCAAAGACAATTCCATATTCTTTTCATAGTATATAGGCTACAGAAAGGATTTGTCAAGAAAACTTAGTCACAACTGAGGCGAGTCATCACATGGGTGGAGATGAGGGTCAATCACCCTTGGGAAAATTAGTTATGCCAACACTACACACAAGTGTAACCGGTCATGGGACTAGCATTATGGTGTAAACTATTATGTCAATGAAGTTCCAAGGAATCCTAGGTGATACTGGCATTGTATATAAGCCATCAAGTATGTTTTTAGAAGAGATGTCGGAAGATCTTATAGAATGAGAACTTGTGGAAGCATAGAGAAAGAGAAAGTTGAGAGAGAATTGCCAACGAAGAAAAAAAAGAAAGAGAATTGGTCCATTTTTTGAAGAACACGGTCGCACAATCGATCTACCTGACAGAACTCATATGGACAAGCAGAGACTATGGTTTTAGAGCTAGAGAAATAGAAGTTAGCTATACTTTCATAAATACAAGAAAGGGAAACAAGTTCATGCTGAGCTTTGGGGTTTTAAAATCAAAAAGGCTTTCAGTGCATCTAAGGAAAAGAAGGTTCTTGATAAAAGGTACTTCACTTTGTAAACACATAAGTTCAACTTGTTGATATCTTCACCAATCCTTTAGATGATAGGTCCTTCACCAGAATTATCCATGTGTTAGGAATGATTGATGTAGCTTCTGTCACATGACTTAAATAAGCGTTATTTACCACATAATTTTTATTTTCCTTTCTATTCATAATTTTTTTCATAGACATACACAATACTAGTACTTTCAGAACTAAAAACTTATGAAAAAAAATTTCTTTGTCAAAAAGATTCATTTTCATTACAGAAGCTTCAATTCGGTATGCTTCTAAACTAGGGGTGAGCATGGTACCGGACCCGGACCGAACCGGTACTGGTACCAAAAGTACCGATCCTGAAATAACATAAAAGTGGGTACCGAGTACCGAACCAAATTATAGGGTACGGTATCGGTACCCCGTCGGGTAAATAGTTTAATTTGAACATAGAAGTGAGAAAAGTATCGGTACCGAATCGAACCGGTACCGGTACCGAAATAGCCCAAAATTAAGTACCGAGTACCGAACCGAAGTATAAGGTACAATACAAATTCGGTACCGGTACCGGTTTGGTTCGGTACCATAGGTATTTTTGCTCACCCCTATTCTAAACTTCAGATTTTCAGAACTGCTGCTTATCTGTATTGAACATTCTTACCTTAAGACAACTCCTTTTGACTCTTTCGGAAGATGTCAGTTACTATTCATTGTCAAAGCTACCACATGCTTCTACATTGCTTAACTTTAGGGCCTTAGACTTTCTGAACCCAAATTTTATAGAAAATTTCTACTTGTCATTTACAAAGCTTCGAAACATTCAGAATTTAAAAATTCAATCTTTTTTACTTCTGGAAAAACTCAAAGCCAATTATAAATTTTATCATTCTTCTTAATACTTGAAATTTCCATTCGTGTGATTACGAAGTGACCTGTCAAAGCCTCATCAATCCTTGATAATTCAAAAGTCTTCATACCAAATTTCCCTAATGTTTATTTAAATATTAATTGACTTGAACCATATGAAAATTCAACCTAATAGATAAAACTTTGATCTAAGAATTAATCAATATCTAGGCAGTTAATCGCGCTGTTATCGCGGTTCGCGCTTCTTTTTATAATAGCGGTTCATTTTAGCGGTTAGTTATCGCGGTTCTGCTATTTAGCGCGATACCACCGCGAGAATCGCTATACCATCGCGAGAACCGCAAAACCACCGCTATACCACTGCGATTACATATTAATTCTACTAGTAATAGTCTAATATATAAATTCTACATAAATTCTACATATTACTAAAAGACGCTATACCATCGTAAGAATCGCAAAATTAAATAGCGGTCGGTTACCGCGATTACAGTTTTGACCGCGATAACTGCATAGATCAACATATCTCTTCACCTCGGCAAAATCGGATATTTGGGATTCGCTGCAACATCTGTATATACTGTTATGATGATGTGTTTAATATTAAGCTATTTTCAGTTCACCTCGTGGTTCCTGCATTTGCTATATCAATACATTAATCTGAATGCTACTTGCATATTAGGAATTAACTAGTTCAAGATTTTCCCTGTCTAGTTACAACCTGATAATTTTTTATAAAAAAACTAGATTTGATACACCAAAATAATAAATTTATAGGGTGATGAGTGACCTTAAGTATCAAGGGCTTGATATCCCTTCTCAAGTGAAAGATCGAGGAGATCTTGCATTCACTTGCACAGTTCCCCTTCTCAAGTGAAAGGACAAGGAATCCTCTGAAGCCATAGTTGAAGCCTGGATTAGGAATTGTGAATATCCCTCGGTAGTTCTTTGCAAGTACTCTATCTGACAAATCGAGGTTACGGCCCATTTTTGCGCATGATATGGATACCCTGTCAATGCTCTTTCAAGATAATTTATTCTAGTGAAATCCATCTACTAAAGCAAAATTCTCAAAAATTATCCATTGATGTATTCCCGAAGTGTATTAAATTGATTTTTTTATTTCAGGATTTATCATCCTGTTTTTTTCAAGGAAACTAGTGAAAACATGTAAGTACGTTTTTCATTCTTTTACTTTTCAATTTTGTGAATTGGGAATTCTTTACACATGATATGTCAACTTAGTTCATTTGTAATTCATTTCATAGCAAGGTATTTTAATGCATGATGAACTTATAAAATGACTAAATGCTTTTGATTCTAAAACTGAAAATTAATCCTTTTGCTAGCTTATGGTTCCGAAGCTCTCTAGCATAATCATTTTGGCGAAGTATGTTATGTTTGTCTACTGAATCTAACAAGTCTTAAGTACTCTTTGGCATGTTACTCTGTTTACATAAATGATCATCTCTCCTATTCTTTTGGTTAAATTGTGGCTTATTCATGAGCAAAAATACTTGTTTTATCTTCATAAAACTTTACTTATAGCTATCACATCTCTTATTCAGGTGAATGTCAAATTTTGTCGTCTCTTCGTAATTTCTCTTCACTCATAATTTACACTTGTCGTTTCATTTCTCTTTGAGTTCCGAAGTATGATTTTTTCCTCATTTCCATTATATACATTCTTTGAACATTATGAAGTTTGGTTTTAGATAACTAGCTCACTACCTTTTCTAATTTCAAAATTTAGAATATTGATGTGACCGTTACAAAGTGGCATCTCTTTGGGAAGCAGAAACGACGGATGTAACAACTTATGTAAAGGAAAAGGTAATGTCTCCTCACAGTTGTTAGATGACCTGGAAATATCTATATGGTGGGTTTTGAATGCATATTTAGTGCATGCTTCTCTCTCTATCTACTCATGTGCAACCATTCTAGCCCTATAAATACGCAACCACATTCTATCCAATTTTTTCCCTTTTCGTCTACATCAAAAACCCTAAAAACTCTCTTTCTACAATTCTTGATCCATCGATCATGTCATCGCATGATGCAGTATCATTCACACCAGATGGACTAGATTCTGTTCCTAACTTCAAACCTAAATTAGCCAATTGCATAGCCCATCTCGATCCGAAAGCGTACACATCAAACATGGGAATGTTTTGGTTTATGTTTGATTTGGTTTTTGACATTTGTTTCGGTATTGTGTTTTTGTTGACTTTTTTGGGAAAGTAGAAAGAAACCTGCTGGCTGTAGCGTGACACTACAGTTGGTATTTGATCGTTCTATCTTGACCACCAAACTCCCGTGGATCGACTCTTGCTACTGCTATACTAGTTAGTCGGTGATGTTTATTTTCTTATTTTTGACCGCATATCGACCTAGGCGTGTCAAAATTTTGGCGTCCTTGCAGGGGAGTTGTGCGCTTTAGGATAGTCGATCAGTGGTTTGTTTCTGATTTTTTGATTTAGTTTTGGTAATTTAGTTTAGTTAGTAATTTGATTTTTGGTTTGACGGTCGTTTTGCACTAGTGCATGTGTACCCGTCAGGGTGGGCAGAGATCACCCTTGTCATTTGATTCTGAAATTGAGCGAATTGCGCGCAAAAACTGTGTGCTTAGGTGTTTTATTAACATGAGTCCCAGTAGTGTAGTAGTAGAGGATGTCACCAATGAGCCTACGGGCGAGGTATCGGGGGGAGCACCATTTATACCCCCAATTTCATCTTAGTTTCATATAGGTAGTACCAGTGCTAGTGGTGGTGCGGTTTCAGCCCCTTTACCAATACCATCATGCACTCAGCCTTTGGTCCAAACTTTGAGTCAACCCTTTAGGAAATCCCGTATCTGCTGCTATGGCTTGGGGAGCGCCAACCCGTGATGGCACCCCACATCTGCGACAGCAAGTACCAGTTTCACAACCACCCTTTCAACCTATACTAGTTTCTCAACCACAACCTTTACAACCAGTACCACAACAACTACCTATCTACAAACCACTAGCACCATTTCAACCCATACCACCACAAACCCAACCTCAAATACAACCTCAACAACCACAGTACCAGTACCAGGAGGTAGATCCAATATACGATGAGGAAGACGAAGGATGGATGCCGAATCATCCAGTCCAGCAACAGCAGCAGTGGAACCGAGGTCGGGAACCTCCGAGGAGATATCAACAGCAGTACCAACCACAGGGGCAACGTCTTTATAACAATGAGTTATACGACAGTAATTTCGTTCCACCTCTGTATTTTGCTCAACCGATGGGGTAATCGGTTGCATCACACTTCCAGCCAAGGGATTATGATGATGCTTCGCCCATTTATTTTCCTGAAAATGTTGAGAATCAAGTAGAAATTAGGCCCCAACTGTTAGGAGTGTTAACGCAGTTTAGAGGATATAAGACTGATGATCCTTACAATCATTTATATGAATTCTTAGCAATAGCGAATGCCAATACTCCTAGAAACACCAATAGAGATATTTTTAGGTTAAGATTATTCCCTTTTACCCTAAAGGATAAGGCCAAGTATTCGTTTACACTACAACCTAATAGTATAACTACCTGGGAGCAATTGAAAACCAAATTTCTCCAAGAATTCTACCCAGCCAGCAAGACCACGGAGACTAGAAGAGCTATCCAGGACTTTCAGCAGAAGCCGGGAGAGGCGTTCCATGATGCGTTTGAGAGATTAAAGGAACTGATGCGATCTTGTCCGCACCATGACATTCCACGATGGCAACTGGTTAAATTATTTTTTGATGGGATGTATGCGACGAATCAAGCAATGATCAATGCTTCATCTAGCGGAACTTTTATGTGGCAAGAATCGGAAGACGCATGGAGATTTATGGAGCAGCTTAGCTTAGGATCGAAAGTCAGTCGACCTATGCAAGATAGAATAGCATTCACAGCATGCATGGAGGCTGAAAACAAATGGAAGAAGGAGAAAATGAATTAAATGTTGTTACTAAGAAGTTTAATCAGCTACTCACAAGATTTCACAAAGAAAAAGGAGCTTATGTATTACATGGCCAGGTCATCTGTAATACGTGTGGTGAAGTAGGTCACAACCACAATAAATATTGAATGACACATGAAGAGATCAGTCAAGTTCATGGATATGGTCAGTTCCATAACATTCCGCGACCATTCAAGAGTAACCAACAGAGAGATATGAGGCAACCACAAGTAAGACAGCAGAACATACAAGCAATACCAAAAGAAGGAGAAACAAACATTGGCACGAAGGAAATTTATGAAATTTTGCTCAAACTCAAGGAAGCTGAAGATGCAAACACTCAATGAATCTTAAGATTGGGAAATCAGCTTATGAAGATGGAGAAGTAAAAAGAACAAGAGAAGATGTAGCCTCAAAAGGAGCAGGTGAATGAAGTCATTACACTTAGAAGTGGAAAGAAGGTATACAACAAGGTTGTTGCTCCAACTGTTGAAGAAGATAGCGATGTGGAGATAGTGTTTGATGAAAAGGAAGAATTTGAGAAAAAGGAGAAGGAAGATCAAAAGAAGAAGGAGAAACCTGCAAGCAAATGGGAGAAGGGGGAGACTAGTGGAACAGGTCATTTTCCTACAACTTTGGAGAAGCCAGGAAAGAAACCATATGGAAAGAAAGGACCGCAAGCGGAAGAAATGTAGGAACTATTCAGTCAAATCAAGGTCAATATCCCGCTGGTTAAACTCATCAAGAAAGTACTTGCTTACACAAAGTTTTTAAAGGACATGTGCATTCACAAGAAACATATCATTTCGCACCTACCGAAAAAGATTGAATTGACTGAGTACGTTTGTTCAATCATGGATACTTTGCCCCCTAAGATGAAGGACCCAGGAGCTCCTCTCATTTCGGTTGACTTGGGTAATGTGCACATAAAGAAGGCTTTGTTAGATTTAGGAGCAAGCGTGAACATTTTGCCGGGACAGCTTTTCGACAAGCACGAATTTGGTACATTAAGACCCACAGACGTCATTCTGTAACTCGCTGAAAAATCCACGAAAATTTCGAGGGGAGTGCTTTCAGATGTTATTATCAAGGTGGGAGACTTTTACTACCTAGCCGACTTCTTGGTCTTGGACACTCGTCAAGCGACGAATGGGGAGCAACCTACAATCATTCTTGGGCGACCATTATTAGCCACAACAAATGCAACCTACAATCATCCTTTGGGCATCAATAGACCAAGATCAACATTTTCAACACAAATGAAAGCACGATGGAAGAGGAGGACTGCTATCAGGTTGATATTATAGATGAATTAGTTCAACAATATACGCCTGAAGTATTGTAACAGGAGGCAGTGGAATTCGAAGAAGAATGTGCTAAGTAGGAAGATAATCGGGAAGAAGGAAAGGAGAAAGAATCGAAACATGAAGAATGCTCGCATATCGAGAAGCTGCCAACGGAAATTTTGAAAACGCTGAAGCCATTATTACAGGAGACGCCAACTTGGGAGCTGAAACCATTACCAACTCATCTTAAGTACACATTCTTAGGAGAAAAGGAGAGTCTGCCAGTGATCTTATCAGCTGACCTAACAGCGGAACAAGAAAAGGCATTGCTTGAGGTTTTGTCTAAGCACAAGGAAGCTATCGGTTGGACGATTGCAGATCTAAAAGGAATCAGTCCCACGACATGCATGCACCATATTATCACTGAAGAAGGAGCCAAACCCGCAAGAGACACGCAGCGTAGGCTGAACCCGAACTTGAAGGAGGTCATTAAAAAGGAAGTATTAAAATGGTTGGATGTAGAAATTATTTATCCAATCTCAAACAGCGAATGGGTTAGTCCGACACAAACTGTGCCAAAGAAGTCTGGAATCACTGTAGTGGACACCAAGGACGGTGACAAAGTATCTACAAGGCCCGTAACTAGGTGGAGGGTGTGTATTGACTATAGGAAGCTTAACGTTGCAACTTTAAAGAACCATTTTCCGCTGCCATTTATCGACCAGATAGTGGAGAATTTAGCCGGGCAGAAATACTATTGTTTCTTAGATGGGTACTCAGGTTAGAATCATATCGCGATTCACCCGGAGGATCAAGCAAAAACGACGTTCACTTGTCCATATGGCACTTTCGCATTTCGAAGGATGCCATTCGGTTTGTGTAACGCCCCAGCAACGTTTCAACGGTGTATGATGGCGATATTTTCCGATATGATCGGCGATGCACTAGAGATTTTCATGGACGACTTCTCTATTTTCAGTTCGTCATTTGATGCGTGCTTAAACCAGTTGGAAAAGGTTCTGGAGCGATGTGTGGAGTCAAACTTGGTGTTAAGTTGGGAGAAGAACCACTTTATGGTCCGGGAAGGGATCGTCTTAGGACATTTAGTTTCAGAAAAGGGGTTCGAAGTGGATCACGCGAAAGTCAAAGTAATCTGTACATTGCCGCCTCCAACATCAGTGAAAGGGGTGAGATCATTTTTAGGACATACATGATTCTATAGGAGGTTTATCAAAGACTTCAGCACCATTTCCAAACCTCTTTGTGGTCTTTTATTGAAGGACGCACCATTTATTTTCGATGAAGAATGTGTCAAAGCATTCAACATTCTGAAAAATAAATTGGTCAAAGCTCCCATCCTGAAGCCTCCTGATTGGACACGGCCTTTCGAAGTTATGTGTGATGCAAGTGATTATGCCGCTGGTGCGGTGTTGGGACAAAGAATTGATAAGAAACTACTAGTTATCTGTTATGCTAGCAAAACCTTCTCCGAAGCCCAATTAAACTACACCACGATAGAAAAGGAATTAATTGCTGTGGTTTTCGCTCTGGATAAGTTTAGATCTTACATCTGGGGATCGAAGGTCGTGGTCTACATTGATTTCAGTGTTGTTCGACATTTACTCGCGAAAAAGGAATCGAAGCCAAGGCTGATACGATGGATCCTGTTACTGCAAGAGTTCGATGTGGAGATAAAAGACAAGAAAGGAACGGAGAATGTGGTGGCTGGTCACCTCTCAAGATAGCCCACAGAAGGATTGGAAGTAGGCATACATGATACCTTTCCTGACGAGCAATTGCTAGAAGTTAATGCTGAGCCATGGTACGCGAACTATGTCAATTTTCTGGCCACAGGGGCAATGCCAGCACATTGGACCAAGCAGAGGCAGAAGCAGTTTCGTAGATATGCCAAGAGGTTTATCTGGGATGACCCCGATCTCTTTAAGGTTGGGGAGGATCGGATTATTCATCGTTGTGTTCCTAATAGTGAGATTCCTGAAGTGTTAGATCACTGCCATGCATCGGCTTGCGGTGGGCATTTTAGCGCGAAAAAGACGGGGTATAAGATTCTGGAATCCGGTTTGTATTGGCCGACGATATTTAAAGACGCGTATAAAACCGCCAAGGAGTGCATCAATTGTCAACAGCTGGGGAATATTTCAAAGAGAGACCAAATGCCTTTAAACCCGATATTAGTTGTAGATATTTTCGATGTTTGGGGCATTGATTTCATAGGTCCGTTCCCCACTTCACAAGGATATGTTTATATCGTGGTGGCTGTTGATTATGTCTCTAAATGGATTGAGGCTGAAGCGACTCGCACAAATGACCATCATGTGGTCTGCAAATTTGTCTAAAAGAACATATTTACTAGACATGGAGTTTTGCAGGTGATCATCAGTGACGGGGGGTCACATTTCAAGAACTTCAAGTTTAGACGACTGTTAAAGCACTACGGGGTCAATCATCAGATCGCAACGCTATATCACCCACAGACAAGCGGCCAAGTGGAAGTCTCGAATCGGCAAATCAATGAGATTCTTCAGAAGACGGTAAAGACAAACAGAAAAGATTGGTCACCAAGGTTAGGTGACGCGCTGTGGGCATATCGAACCGCTTACAAGACACCAATCGGGACCACTCCTTATCGGTTAGTCTATGGAAAGGGATGTCATTTGCACGTGGAGTTAGCTAATCGCGCATTGTAGGAAACCAAACAAGTCAACCTTGATTATGATGCAGCCGAAAAGGAGCGGAAACTGCAATTGACCGAGTTGGAGGAGTTACGTGATGAAGCTTACGAAAATGCTGCCACATACAAGTCGAAGCTGAAACGATACCACGACGCGAAACTTAAACTAAAGACCTTCATGGTGGGGCCGAAAGTGTGGCATTATAACTTAAGACTGAAGATGTTTCCTGGGAAGCTGAGGAGTAAATGGAATGGACCGTATGAAGTTGTTATTGTTATAGACTATGGCACTATGGAAATCCGAGACTTCAAGGGAGGGCCATCGTTCAAAGTCAATGGGCATAGATTAAAACCCTATGTCACTTCAGGCACGTTCCAGAAGTTGGAGGTAGAAACAGTCGAGTTTGTGACCGACAATCCATAATAGGTTCAGTAACCAGGTAAGTACATGTCCGGCTGAAGACGTTAAACTTAACGCTCGTCGGGAGGCAACCCGATCATGTGTAAACTTTGTATTTTAGTTTTTTTGTGTTCAATCAATTACGGTAAGAAAAGAACAAGTATGGGGACATTTTGGGAATTTTATAGCAACGCGAAGCGGGGTCCTTGAATCCACGCCGCGCGTGAATATGTTATGCGATTTTACGATAAGTTTGAATCTGGTACTCGCTATGCGGAGGTCATTAATCCACGCCGCGGTCTTATCTCAATTTCAAATTTCAGATAATCACCAAAACAGAGTTTCAAAGCAAACCCAAAACCTCCATAATTATATAAAATCAAATTGCAAAATCTTTTCGGTTTCTTACCTTAATTCGACCCTCAGCGATTCCGTGATCATATCTGCTTCATTCTCTTAATCCACAGATTAAGTAAGTACTCTAATTCTCCTCTTTTTCTCCAATTTTCTTGAAAATTCATAGAATCAACTGTAAATCGCAATGTAGTGTTTCTGGAGACAAGTTTATGATGTTAAATAGTCTATGACACTGAATACGACATAACCCAATAGTTAGAATTGAGAAATTGGCCTGTTTTAGTGTTAATTAGTTAATCCTGGTCTGAGTTTCATACGCCACGCCGCGTCGGTTCATACGGTGCGACGCGGGGTATGTACGTTCATAAACCGCGACGCGTGGAGTAATTAACGCTCCGTGGATGACGCTAAACAGTACATCATTTTCGAAATTTTGGGTAATTTGTGCAGGAAAATGTCTTCCTACGCTAGTTCAGATGACATTGATTGGAATTCTCTACCAACAGCCATCTCAAATTTCGATCGTCGCCAATTTCAGGATCGGAGTGTCGTCCTTTGCCATAAGCGTATTTTACCGGCTCAGGCGGTCAACTGGGAGTTGACCTGAGAGTCAGGCATTTTGGAGCACCTAGAACAGTGGCTAGTCCAAGAGGGTTACGAGGCTAATGAACTTACTTATAATGGCCGAGCGGTCGAGGCGATCTTTCGTATGTAGAAACCGGTGTACCGCGAGGTTCTTCTCCAATTCCTCGAGACCTATGATTTTGACCACAAGCCATTAGGTATGGATGATGCCGATGCCATCAATTTCCACCTGGGAAACGCAAATCAGAACTACAGTTTAAGGGAATTCGGGGTCGGTCTGGGGCTATATACACAGGAGGAGGCTGATACGGAGGGATTCGAGCTTTTCCACCGGAGAGCCGACTATGCTCCGAGTGATTCATTCTCCGGTGCTGATTTTTGGGCTACTATTTCATCCACACGCTACCATGAAAACACGATTTCCGAGGGCCAGATGCATTTACCATCACACCGCATGCTCCATCGATTGATTTCTACGATGATTTGGCCACGCGCCGACGCGGACCGGGTCACACACCGCGATCTTTATCTCATGTGGGCGTTGAGTAGGAAGTTGGAGACTTGCAACATACCCTATCTTGTAGTGGATTACTTCAAACAAATCACCGACGCACCCTTGAAGTTTTTCACAATCCGTGGCGGGCATTCCGTTACACGCCTCGCTCGCTCATATGGGTTGTTGGTGCCTGCCAACACCCGTCACTTAGAGATGACTCCCACCGTTCCATTTAGTCCGCTGACTACGACCTCGCGAGAGATCATATATATATATATATATATATATATATATATATATATATATATATATATATATATATATATATATATATATATATATATATATATATATATATACTAGCTGCATACCCGCGCAATGCAGCGGTAGCATATTGTTTCGTTTCGGCGACTACGAGTTAGGTTTAGGATTTCAGATTTGCCTGCATGGGGGTGGGGGGGGGGGGGTTAAGGAAGTATGAAAATTCTTTCTTTGTATGAGAGCATGAGGTGTTGTATGAAAGTTAAAAAGAGTTTGAAAAGTCATCAGAGCTTTAAATAAATGATGTGGAAAGAAAAATACATAAATTAATAATGATTTCGGCGTACCCGCGAGATGCGGCGGGTGACGATAGTTCGTTTGGACAATTAGTTTTCGAGCAGCGATTAATTTCCTTTCAGCATAAATCAACTTGTTTTCTCCGAGGAATAGTTTAACTACTTGGGACATTTCTATTTTGGTTTAAAAATTGAAGTAGATTGCTATTATTTGTAATAAAAAATGTTGTTTTCGGTTGGGGTTATGGCTTCTAGGCTTTGAGTTTTGGTTTTGAATATAGAGTTTAAGGTGATGGTTTAATGTCTAGTGCAATATACTTAACTTTGTTTCGTTTTTTGACCGAATGGTTTTTGAAAAGATAATAACTAAACGAACACCCAAATTTATTTGATATACACATCTATTGTGGCCATTGTATTTTGAAATAAGCTCCTAATGTGACCTTTAATGTTTGAATTTATAGTTTATATTATATTCTTGACATATAAGTTTCCTTCATATGTTTCAAAATATAAGTGAATCCCAAATATGAAGTTTGATGAGATGGTATTTACAAAAACCAAACCTCGGAAAAATCCTTGTGTCATTATGAAAATTAAGCTTTTAGTCAATATTCTAACCAACAAAGATTTCACTACATGTGATTTTATCTTTATGTATTATATAACTAAAACTTTTGATAATGTTTTGTTTTTCTTGATTAGTTATACTTAAACCTTGAAAACTTAACTAACTTTTACTAATTAACTTTTTTTGTTTAATAATCGCATGCATTTTCCCCCTCATATAAGAAAGGCATTAATGTCCATATTACGTGGGATAACTCTCAAAGATAGAAGCATTTTGTATCATAATTCTAAAATTTAGTGCTCATTGTTATGCTTTTTTAATGTTGTCAAAATTATTATCCAATTAAGAATGTCAAAAACGAAAAATGAAGGATATAACTAACAAAATCAATTAATCTGATGTTGAGAGATAAAGATAATACATAAAGAGCATATCGCTAAATACTAAAAGAGTCACCATATTTCATTCAATGTGCATATTATCATTTGAAACCGTATGTGTGCTCTTTTTGAAGCAAAAAACAACAATTACCACATCATAGTCAGAACTTTTGAAACAAAGTGTCCTTAAAGATTGAAAGCCAAACAAATATGAAGGTGGATAAACAGTCATACAACTTTTCTCAAATTTACCAAACTAAATGAAATTAACAGTTAAACAAAATGACCTTAATAGACCAAACTATAATTTAGATCCACACAATCTCGACCCAACTTTTAACAAACTAAAACAAAATGAAATCAACTATGGAATAAATTGTCCCTCGTTTACCAATCTAAAATTCCAAACCAAAAAAACTGCCCTGTTTTAACTAATAAAAATGATATTAGAAGTATTTATCAACAATGGCCAACAACTTAGAAGCAGTGCTAACATCAGCAAATAAACACAAATTTTCACCACATGAGTTGATAAATGTTACCATCTTTTTGTCTTTGTGGAGAATGAGTTTAGCAGCTTATACGTTACCTTCCTTTATTGCTATATGGAATTCTAAACTGAGTTTAGAGATTACTCCTAATTTCTCTATGGTTTCCCCTGATTTCTCAAATATTTTCTCCTGTATAATTCCAAAACGAAAATACAAATATATTTATAAAAGCAAAATGGTGAATGGTGAATGGTAATGTAGCCACATACCTATATTTACTTACTTGTATCCCAATTTAGCAAGACCAGTAGAAACAATACCATCAGCTGTTGAACATAGTAACCAATGGTTAAAAGTAGAAATATATTTAGAATGATCTGTTTTAGTTTTATGCCAAATTAGGATGGTAACAGTTCTGAAATGGCATACCAGTTTCTTTAATCATCGATTCATTGATGTTACACCCAAAGTGATTCCAACTATTCCACCCGAAACAAACCCATTACGATGAACAATTTAGATCTAAATTCATGGCTTTGAAGAGGGAGATGAAACAAACCCCATGGGTGGTGTATCTGAGAGGCCATTGGCAAGAAGATTATGTCTCTCCGGCTAAATGTTCTTGGGAATGAGACCTTCTCCCCCGGTAGCCGGCGCATCCACCACCAGCATACTGTTACTTGAATGCATGTAAAATTTATAATTAGTAAATTCACTTTCTTCTAAAAATATTTCAGGCATGATAGGCATTTTGTTAGGCAAAGACGAACCTGATATGAGGCTTTGAAAGTCAAACCTGATCCTCAGTTGTTACAGCCTGACACAACAAAAAATCAGATCAAAAAAGAACTGAGTCATTTAGCTTGTAAGACCTCATAATCCCATTTACAAACATTTATCATTATTTCAACACTTCTTGGTAAAATGCAATATTACTTCCTTCCTTTCCGGATAATTAAACTGAGTCAAAAAAGTTACAATAAAAAGCAATAATGTATCCTTTCTTTACAGAAAAATAGGATCTTTAACAATATCCAAAGGATGGCATTTAAACAATCAAATGTTGTAACATTTGTGTGTCTGTCAAACTACTAAAAATAAAAAAGAAGACAATAATAAACCAAATTAGGTCAATGAAGCTTTACCTAGATAACATGAGTGATGATGACATGATGAAGAAGCACAACCAGTGAAAGTTTCATAAAAAAACCAAGTAAAGCAAGGATAGTGTTCCAACCTTTATAATTCCAGAATTTTAATTCGTCCATCCACATATAACGCATCTTAAACTTAAACATATTAGAAGGTAAATTAGGGATTTTTTGACAAATTCTTTGTCAAGTCAAAATAAAATAGAATGATAAGGAAAAGGGGCCAGGTGAAAACATCTTGCATCCTGAAATCACCAAAAAACTAACCAAAACTATTTCAAATTCAAAATGAAAACGCTAGAGAATGAAGATGAATATCTCTTTGACTTTTGTAAAATCTAAATATCTGCGTACAGTCTCTAATTAACAGATCTAAGCCAGATTTGATTGAAGGTTTATAAAATCCAACTTAAACGATTCAAGAAAAAAAATACAAAAAATTATGGAAATGAATATGACGAAAAGAAGATACCTTGGCTTTGTTGACCATGAGTGCTGCAATGGTTGCATCTTTGATTCAAATTTAAAAATTCAAGATCGACAAAACAGATCCCTAATTCAATATATACATTAAAATGTAATAATATTCCATTAGATCTTGCAATTAGAACCCATGCATGTAAAAATTAAAGTCATAGCCTGTTGTTTTTATTTACCTGCTATAACTTTCCTTTAAACACCTTGTTAAAGAAAATCCATCTGTTCAACTCTTCCAAACACCACAGAACCCCAAAGCTGTGTTTCTTGGTCATGGTAGTCTTTGATCGGTTGTATAGAAATATTTGAGTTTTACTGGAAACAGATTGGAAGGGAGAGAGACACTGGTGCTTGAATATTTATGGATTGATGGTGGGATACTGAAACGACCAAAACTTTACTATATAAATATGTAATATAAAGTGTGTGTATTTTGAAAGTTTTATGTGTAATAATATGAGAAATTATGGTTGAAAGGGGTAATTTTGTCATTTTTCGCATAAAGGGTAAATTGGTCATTTGACCAAATGTGGAAATTAATATAAACTTTATTTATGATTTAGGACTAAAATGCAAGAATTATAGTTCCAAGTGGTCAAAATAAGTGTTAGTGTCAAAAGTCTAAAGAATGCAAGCTTAGGGACCAAAATTGTAAAAATTTTATAAATAAAAATAAACATAAATGAGTGATTTATCACTCATTCTCCAGAAACTTGTAGAGTGATCGAGAGAGAAGAAGAAGAAACGGGAAGAAGAGGAAGAAGGAGAAATTCCATAAGAAGTGGAAGAAGGAATTGAAGATTTCCTTAGTAATCAAGGTAAGAACTCCACTATTCATCATCCTCTTCCTATGAAATCTGGAAATTCGTGTGATGAAGATCATGGGATGTTTCCAGGAGTTCATCTCCATCAAGTTAGACCAAGGTATCAAGTAGATACACGAGAATTTTAAAGAGTTATTGAAGTTTTAGTAAAAATCCATAGAAATGGGTTTGAGCTCAAGAACCCTAGAAATTGGGTTTATGAGTTTAAAACTGATTTCAAATGATTTAACAAGTTCAAAGGGTCATAAAGAGTGTAAGAAATCAGTTCTACACTTGAAAATCAAACAAAATGAATTTTTGGTTAAAAATGGGCATTACGGGAATCTTTTAAGCCTTGGAATGGAATTGTTGATTCCATGGTTTAAAACTATAAGTGAACTGCTATTTTAGGCCTAAAAGTGACTTTAAAATGATTAAGTTGCATATTAAGGACTTAATCCTCGGACCATAGGACCTGCAGCACAAAAATCAGCCAAGAAGGAAATGCCCAGGAGGAGCACGAGTCGTGCTCCCCATAGAGCAAATATGGCACGACTCGTGCCAACCCTCTGTGAAGATTTAGTCCATTTTTGAGTTTGGAACTTGATGCTAGACTTGTCCGATTGGTCTATAATTCATACCATAGGCTTAAAATGGTATGAAAACACATGTAAAATTGTTAAATTGAGAATACGACCTCCCGAGGTTACTATAGTAAAATACGTACAATATACGAGTTAATTAAAATTAGTTAATTAAAGGTTAGACACTTGTCTTGACCCTTAATGATAAAACAAGGACTCTAACATGTTATAGAGTCAATTAGAATGTAAGTTAATGTATCTAATACTATATATATAGGTGCAAGTCAAGTAGGTGGACACCGAAAGGGTAAAGAACCGAGGGACGTCTAAACGACCTTTCAAAAGCCATAAGGTGAGTACATGTAGCATTTTTACCCATTTTGGGATACATGGCAATTAAATGAGTAGTTTTCAGATTTCATATAATATTTTCAATGTGTGAAAATTATTTGCAAGTATGGTATTTTCTTAGTTCATATGAAAAGTATATTGTTATATTTTGGAAGTATGAATTTGGTAATAAGCCTAGTTATGGTAAAAGTTTGTTAAAGTCAAAAGCTTGGCAATTAGCCAAATTCGTGTACAAGTATTATTTCAGTTCCAGAAAGTATTTTCATAATTGACTGGTATTGTAGCTAGCATTCGTTAGTAAGGGAACTATGTTCCAACCTACCCGGGTTAGGTAAGGAGTCTACTGGGGACAACCCCTTCGCGAAGTAGACTGCCTCAGCAATTCTACCGTTAGTATTGATCCGTTCTTTCTAATTGTAGAGACTTGGGGTATCACTTATAGTGATTAATGCCCTAAGTATAAAAATCCCAGCAAGTTTATAAAACCAGTCAAAGAAAGTATAAAAGACATTATTTTTGCAAGGTTTGATATATGATGCTTTTGAAAAGTAAAAAGATATAATATGTGTATATTATGTAGTTTTGACAAAGATTTATGTTACGAAAGTTTATAAAAGTTAGTAAAAGAAATTTATAGTTTGAGTCTAAAACTCATGTAACTCACGAGACAATTTGTCTTACGTATTTTATTTTTATGCCATGTATTCCAGGTTCAGGTATAAGGCTGTGAGATATTTTGAAGTTGCTAAATAAGCACTAGGTGCAAAGGAGTGGAGCTGGATACAGCTTCCATATTTGGTATTGGTTGAATCCGTTTCTCTTAAGTTATGGTTTGATATGTAATTGTAACTCCCCTTTTTGATTGTACTCAAACAAATACACGTTTTTTTTTGTTAAACCATAATTTGTAAAATACGTTTTTATGTATTAAAAATGGGTTGAAAAGTTGGGGCGTTACAAGTTGGTATCAGAGCCATAGTTTAAGCGAATTAGGATTGGATCATTCCACTCCTAGGCTTATACTAGTAAAATAGTTAGTTAAAGTGAATTACATAAATGGATATGTCTTAAGGAAATAAGACATTAATTGCTAATGGTGTTATATGAATATATTTATGAATTAAAAGTAGTTAATTGATACTAGTGAACAGTGGAACCGAGCGGAAACATCGGGAACAACATGTGTAGGTGATTATGGTAATATGGGCCCGTATTATCATAATCACAGGACGCGTATTGTGACTAGTGTAACCGCGAGGGAATACTGGGAAACTAGTGGAAAAGTAGTAAACTAATATTTTGATATATTATGAAAGACTAAAGTATTTGAAAATTTTATAGCAAAATGCGGACTAGAAGTGGTCAAGGATCGTACGCAGAAAATCCGGATCCTAATGCAAGGCCTCCTATTCCTCCTCGACAGCCCCAAGCCGTTGACGATGGAAATTCTAGGGGTGAGGCCAATCCACCTCCATTGACTTTGGAGGCGATTCAGAAGTTGTTACATGATTCACAAGTGCAAAACAGACAGGAAATGACTCGTCTTCTAGATGAGCGACTGGGCGAAAGATCAAAGTCACAACCTGAAGATAGCGAGAAAAGTGTGGCTCCTGAAGGCACTAATCCGAGACAAACTTCTTCTCAGGGAGATTCATCTTCCAAATCACAGCCTCAGTTCAAGACTAAAGGAGCCTGTACTTTCAAGGACTTTATGTCCTGTCGGCCAAAGGAGTTTAACGGGGAGATGGATCCGCGAATAACAATACGGTGGTTGACCGAAATGGAACAAGTTCTTCGCATCTGTCGTTGTGACGAGGATATGAAGGTCGGGTTTGCTTCTCAGATGTTAAAGGCTGAAGCTCTTACTTGGTGGAATACTCTCCGCCGAATCAAGGGGAGTGAATTCGTGGATGCGTTGACTTGGGACGAGTTCGTTCAACGGTTGAAAGGCAAGTTCTGTTCAGCTAGGCATCGAGAGAATTTGGTTAATGAATTCTTTGCTCTTGCAAAGGATAAGCAGACGGTTGATGAGTATACTAAAAAGTTCTCTGAGATGCTGCCATTTTTGGAAGATACATTACCGACCGAGGCTGGCAGGATAAACCGATATGTTAATGGTTTGCCGGCGGACTACTCGCTAGAAGTTAGCAAAGCTACAACTCTTGATGAAGCCATTGAATCTGCGGCTAGGGTCGAGAGTATGATAGAGAAAAAGGTTAAGGAACGACAAGCATTTGCGGAAAAGCGAAAGTCTTCAGGAATCTCTGGAGCAAACAAGAAGAGTCGTTTTTCATCAGGGGTTTCTAAGCAAAGTGAAGTTAAAGAGTGTAAGAAGTGTGGGAAGAAGCACGGTGGGGAATGTAAGAAGGGCACTAGTGGGTGCTATAAATGTGGTCTTCCGGGTCACCAGGCTAAAGATTGCAAAGTGAAAGATATCAGTGAAGTGGAATGTTTCAATTGTCATGAAAAGGGTCATTACAGCACCAACTGTCCCAAGAAGAAGAATGAGACGTTAGTTTCTACTGCAAGCAATAAGAAGACAGAACCAGCGAAGACGAAGGTAAGAGCGTTTCAGATGACTCTTGATGAGGCCAAAGAAGACCAGGATGTGGTGGCAGGTACACTTATTGTAAACTCACAGCCTGCTTATGTCCTTTTTGATTCTGGGGCACATTTTTCTTTTGTGTCTCATGATTTTAGTAAGCGTCTAAACATACCGATGAAACCATTAAATGATACTTGTGTTATAGAAGTCGCGAACGGAGAGTTAGTTACGGTACATCATGTGTACGAGAAATGCCCGGTGGAGATTAATGGACGAATTTTAAAGGCTGACTTGTTACCTATCGGGATTAAAGGATTTGATATTGTTATTGGAATGGATTGGCTTGGAACTCATAATGCTAAAATCCTATGCGGAAAGCGAATGGTGTCGATTAAATTTCCTGATAGTAGCAAAGTTTATATATATGGGGAACGACGGAAGAATATGCAGAGTCTCA
Organism: Cichorium intybus; assembly: GCA_023525715.1. Taxonomy (NCBI): domain Eukaryota; kingdom Viridiplantae; phylum Streptophyta; class Magnoliopsida; order Asterales; family Asteraceae; genus Cichorium; species Cichorium intybus. The sequence goes on along the minus strand of CM042016.1, from coordinate 103,791,460 downwards.
TCACTGCTATTAAGGCCCGTAAATGCATCCAAAAAGGGTGCGAATCATTCATTGCTTATGTGATGAATGGGAAGAAAGAGAAGCAGAAAATGGAGGATATAAAAGTAGTTAATGAATTCTTGGAAGTCTTTCCCGATGACTTACCTGGGTTACCACCCGTTAGGCAAGTCGAATTTCGTATCGATCTTGTCCCTGGAGCAAGTCCCATTGCTCGAGCACCGTACCGTCTTGCTCCTACAGAGATGAGAGAACTTATGTCTCAGCTGCAAGAACTTCTTGACAAGGGGTTTATTCGTCCCAGCTCTTCTCCTTGGGGAGCTCCAGTGTTGTTTGTCAAGAAGAAGGACGGTACTATGCGCATGTGTATAGATTATCGCGAGCTCAATAAAGTGACAATCAAGAATCGGTATCCTTTGCCGAGAATTGATGATTTGTTTGATCAGTTGCAGGGAGCTAGTTACTTCTCAAAAATTGATCTTCGTTCTGGATATCATCAAGTCCGAGTGAAGGATGAAGATGTATGCAAGACTGCATTCCGAACTCGATATGGTCACTATGAATTTTTAGTGATGCCATTCGGTCTCACTAATGCCCCAGCCGTGTTTATGGACCTTATGAATAGGGTCTGTAAACCTTTCCTTGACAGATTTGTCATCGTTTTCATTGATGATATTCTAGTCTATTCGAAAAGTGAAGCAGAGCATGAAGTGCACCTACGAGAAGTGTTACGCACTTTGAAGAATGAACAGTTATACGCGAAGTTGTCAAAGTGTGACTTTTGGTTGCGGGAAGTTCAGTTTCTGGGTCATATTGTTTCAGCTGAAGGTATTAAAGTAGACCCAGCAAAAATAGAAGCGGTAATGAAATGGGAACCACCGAAGACACCTACAGAAGTTAGAAGTTTTCTTGGGTTAGCCGGTTATTACCGACGGTTTATCCAAGATTTTTCTAAACTAGCAGTGCCACTGACTCAGTTAACTCGGAAAGAAGTAAAGTTTGTTTGGGGAGAAAAACAGCAAGAAGCCTTTGAAATACTGAAGAAGAAGCTGTGTGAAGCTCCAGTATTATCCTTACCAGAAGGCACAGAAGAGTTTGTAGTATACAGCGATGCATCTAATAGAGGTCTTGGTTGTGTACTTATGCAACGGGGCAAAGTTATTGCCTATGCTTCCAGACAGCTAAAAGATGCAGAGACACGTTATACTACTCATGATCTAGAATTGGCTGCAATTGTATTTGCATTGAAGATTTGGAGGCACTATCTATATGGGACGAAATGCAAGATATATACAGATCATAAAAGTCTGCAATATCTTTTTACTCAAAAAGAATTAAATCTAAGACAGACACGATGGATTGAGTTGGTGAACGATTATGACTGTGAAATAATTTATCACGAAGGAAAAGCTAATGTAGTAGCCGATGCTCTAAGCCGAAAGGTTCGTGAAAAAGTTATTAAAGGAAGATCCATGCGAATTGAAGTGGTCTCAACTTTAATTCAAAAGATTAAAGAAGCTCAAGACGATGCTTTAACTGAAGAGAACATAAAGAAAGAAAAGCTTGGGAAAAAGGTGATGTTTGAAGTAAATACTCAAGGGTTGCGTACTTTCAAGGGACGTATTTGGGTTCCTAAGTATGGGGCAACCAGAAAGATAATCTTGGATTATTCTCACAAATCCAAGTATTCTATACATCCTGGAAGTACAAAAACATATCAAGATTTGAAGCAGCATTATTGGTGGCCAGGAATGAAAAAGAGAATAGCAAAATACATATCCCACTGTGACACTTGTGCACAAGTAAAAGCAGAACATCAGGTACCGTATGGTACTGCACAGTCATTACAGATACCAGCAGGAAAATGGGAAGAACTGACCATGGATTTTGTCATGGGGCTGCCAAGAACGAGAAGGGGACACGATAGTATATGGGTCATTGTTGACAGATTGACTAAAAGTGCACTATTCCTCGCAATGAAAGAAACTAACTCACTTGGAGAATTAGCTCAATTGTACCTCGATGAAGTGATCAGACGTTATTGAGCACCATTGTCCATAGTCTCAGATAGAGATCCTCGATTCACGTCTAATTTTTGGGATGCTCTACAAGAAAAGATGGGAACTCGAATTAAAATGAGTACAGCCTATCACCCTCAAACTGATGGGCAAAGCGAACGTACTATTCAGACTTTGGAGGATATGTTGAGATCGTGTGCTATCGATTTTGGAGGAAATTGGGACCAGCACCTACCATTAGTAGAATTCTCGTATAACAATAGTTATCACTCAAGCATCAAGATGCCACCTTTTGAAGCCTTATATGGTAGGAAGTGTAGAACCCCAGTGTGTTGGTTAGAAGCTGGTGAAGCAAAACTCACTGGGCCAGAAATTGTAAGAATGACAAATGAAAAGATTGGTGTAATACAGTCCAACATGAAAGCCGCGCAAGATCGCCAAAGAAGCTACTCAAATTTGAAGAAAAGACCCTATGATCTAAAAGAAGGCGATTTGGTGATGATAAAAGTATCACCTTGGAAAGGGGTGATCAGATTTGGCAAGAAAGGGAAGTTGAGTCCAAGATATATCGGACCCTTCAAAATACTGAAAAGAATTGGTTTACAAGCCTTCAAGCTGGAGTTGCCACAAGAACTCAGAGGAATACATGATACATTTCATGTATGCTATCTTAAAAAGTACTTTGGAAAGAAGGAATTAACCATTCCTTTAGAAGAAGTAAGAGTGGAAGCACCTAACAGATTAGTTGAAGAACCAGAGGCGATGTTAGAGGTGAAAACCAAGAAATTAAGAAACAGAGAGATTGATCTTGTATTAGTCAAGTGGAAACATTCACTGGGTTCAGATTTGACTTGGGAAACCTTGGAAAGCATGAAAAGAAGATACCCTAATTTTACAGATTATGAAGCGATTCCGAGGACGGAATCCTAATTAGGGGGAGGTAGTTGAAACGACCAAAACTTTACTATATAAATATGTAATATAAAGTGTGTGTATTTTGAAAGTTTTATGTGTAATAATATGAGAAATTATGGTTGAAAGGGGTAATTTTGTCATTTTTCGCATAAAGGGTAAATTGGTCATTTGACCAAATGTGGAAATTAATATAAACTTTATTTATGATTTAGGACTAAAATGCAAGAATTATAGTTCCAAGTGGTCAAAATAAGTGTTAGTGTCAAAAGTCTAAAGAATGCAAGCTTAGGGACCAAAATTGTAAAAATTTTATAAATAAAAATAAACATAAATGAGTGATTTATCACTCATTCTCCAGAAACTTGTAGAGTGATCGAGAGAGAAGAAGAAGAAACGGGAAGAAGAGGAAGAAGGAGAAATTCCATAAGAAGTGGAAGAAGGAATTGAAGATTTCCTTAGTAATCAAGGTAAGAACTCCACTATTCATCATCTTCTTCCTATGAAATCTGGAAATTCGTGTGATGAAGATCATGGGATGTTTCCAGGAGTTCATCTCCATCAAGTTAGACCAAGGTATCAAGTAGATACACGAGAATTTTAAAGAGTTATTGAAGTTTTAGTAAAAATCCATAGAAATGGGTTTGAGCTCAAGAACCCTAGAAATTGGGTTTATGAGTTTAAAACTGATTTCAAATGATTTAACAAGTTCAAAGGGTCATAAAGAGTGTAAGAAAACAGTTCTACACTTGAAAATCAAACAAAATGAATTTTTGGTTAAAAATGGGCATTACGGGAATCTTTTAAGCCTTGGAATGGAATTGTTGATTCCATGGTTTAAAACTATAAGTGAACTGCTATTTTAGGCCTAAAAGTGACTTTAAAATGATTAAGTTGCATATTAAGGACTTAATCCTCGGACCATAGGACCTGCAGCACAAAAATCAGCCAAGAAGGAAATGCCCAGGAGGAGCACGAGTCGTGCTCCCCATAGAGCAAATATGGCACGACTCGTGCCAACCCTCTGTGAAGATTTAGTCCATTTTTGAGTTTGGAACTTGATGCTAGACTTGTCCGATTGGTCTATAATTCATACCATAGGCTTAAAATGGTATGAAAACACATGTAAAATTGTTAAATTGAGAATACGACCTCCCGAGGTTACTATAGTAAAATACGTACAATATACGAGTTAATTAAAATTAGTTAATTAAAGGTTAGACACTTGTCTTGACCCTTAATGATAAAACAAGGACTCTAACATGTTATAGAGTCAATTAGAATGTAAGTTAATGTATCTAATACTATATATATAGGTGCAAGTCAAGTAGGTGGACACCGAAAGGGTAAAGAACCGAGGGACGTCTAAACGACCTTTCAAAAGCCATAAGGTGAGTACATGTAGCATTTTTACCCATTTTGGGATACATGGCAATTAAATGAGTAGTTTTCAGATTTCATATAATATTTTCAATGTGTGAAAATTATTTGCAAGTATGGTATTTTCTTAGTTCATATGAAAAGTATATTGTTATATTTTGGAAGTATGAATTTGGTAATAAGCCTAGTTATGGTAAAAGTTTGTTAAAGTCAAAAGCTTGGCAATTAGCCAAATTCGTGTACAAGTATTATTTCAGTTCCAGAAAGTATTTTCATAATTGACTGGTATTGTAGCTAGCATTCGTTAGTAAGGGAACTATGTTCCAACCTACCCGGGTTAGGTAAGGAGTCTACTGGGGACAACCCCTTCGCGAAGTAGACTGCCTCAGCAATTCTACCGTTAGTATTGATCCGTTCTTTCTAATTGTAGAGACTTGGGGTATCACTTATAGTGATTAATGCCCTAAGTATAAAAATCCCAGCAAGTTTATAAAACCAGTCAAAGAAAGTATAAAAGACATTATTTTTGCAAGGTTTGATATATGATGCTTTTGAAAAGTAAAAAGATATAATATGTGTATATTATGTAGTTTTGACAAAGATTTATGTTACGAAAGTTTATAAAAGTTAGTAAAAGAAATTTATAGTTTGAGTCTAAAACTCATGTAACTCACGAGACAATTTGTCTTACGTATTTTATTTTTATGCCATGTATTCCAGGTTCAGGTATAAGGCTGTGAGATATTTTGAAGTTGCTAAATAAGCACTAGGTGCAAAGGAGTGGAGCTGGATACAGCTTCCATATTTGGTATTGGTTGAATCCGTTTCTCTTAAGTTATGGTTTGATATGTAATTGTAACTCCCCTTTTTGATTGTACTCAAACAAATAAACGTTTTTTTTTGTTAAACCATAATTTGTAAAATACGTTTTTATGTATTAAAAATGGGTTGAAAAGTTGGGGCGTTACAGATACGATATGATCCATAGATAAAGTAGAGAAATGGAAAAATGATGGTGACCAACATAGGGTTTCCCTACAGTGGTGGTGATGGTCAGCAAAGGGAGTATAAAAAACTAAAGATATAGATAAATTAACTTTTAAAATGTTACCCAATGACTGGATCCAATTCTTCATATCAGATTTGATGGAGGTACAACGGTTGTGTGAGGATGCAGTTATGAAAGTGTCTGTCGACATTAATGGTGGTCTGGAAAGGAGAATTTACTATCGGGGATGAGAGAAAGGAGAACTGCAAGGCAATTTAACAAAGCATAGTTGAGTAATTCAGATCTCAAACGCTCAGTAGTGATGGCGGAGAAGTCGAAGTGGAAGATGCAGAGGAGGTGGGATCGAATAGATCCAAGATCCATTATCGTTCTTCTAGCCTTTGAAAAACCTATGATCCAGATCCATCGCCATTCTTCCGGTAGCTGAACACAAAAATCAAACATCAAGATTGTTAAATAAGGGTTGGCTGTTGAATGCGATACAAACGTGAGGAGAAGATAAAGATGGAGCAGTCAAAACAAGAAACAGAAGATGGTGAGGCTGGATCGGTTACCGGTTCATCGATTGGGCACCGATTGGGAGTAGTCCGACAACGGTAAGCATGTGGTGGATCGTCCTGGTGGAGGCTGGATCGGCTGGGGAGGCACAAAATAACGGGGGGGGGGGGTGATGAGAGAAGCAGTGGCAGCAGCTATGTGGAGAGTCGATGGTTGCTCAGGTTAGGGTTTATATCTATCTATTATGTTGAGGAAAGGGTTCTTGGAGGAGCAGCCCATGCTTTGCTCCAAGAAAAGACACACGATCAAAGCATATATTGGGATTCGGGAAAGCAAAAAGCAGCTCATGCTTTGCTGCAAGAAAAGGCACGCATCTTTGACCTGGGTTCACTTTCAAATTTTGAATTCCCGCCGGCAATAAAAAATATCCACTTCCTTCCTTTCAGTTTTTATAGTGCATAACAAAATTGTAATATAGGTATGATAAGTTTTGTATTGTGTATTACAACTTGTACAGTCTTAAAAATTAAGACAATTGTGCATAAGGGGGTTGTAATTTATATATGGTTTATAGTATAGTATAGGTATGTATATATATATATATATATATATATATATATATATATATATATATATATATATATATATATATATATATATATATATATATATATGACGGTGTCACCACAGTCGATCGCTCACCATTCCCGGCCTTCCGCAACGAGCCGGTAACATTGAAGAAACGGTCCCGAGCACCGGATAGCTTGCCGGCACGCATCACGCCTGCAAAACTGGATTCACGGTTTCTAGCGGATGAAATGAAGTCCATTCATCGCACGATGAAACCCCAGAGGCACGAATACAATGCATTATTGGTGGACATCCAGGAGACAATTCAATACTCCCAAAGCATCCAAAACCAAGTGTTGTGGCTAGCGGACTGCACTACACAGTTCTTTGATGATTTCAAGTGCAAGGTGCCATGCGATCAACCCCGGTTGATCGAGGAGGAAGAAGAACTCGTAGAAGAGGAGGAACCGGAAGAAGAAGAAGAGGCTGACACGACGCACAGCTAAAAAGGGGGGGGGGGGGTTTGTAATTATTTTTACTCATTTTTTTGACTTTTAGGTTTCTTTTGAGTGTTAGGACAAATTGAAGATAAAATTAGGAAATAATTGTTTAGGATGATAAATAAGTCTCGTGACAGTAATAAAATAAAGTAAGTTTAGGTAAAATGTGTTTGGAAATGAGTTAATGGTTGTTTAAAATTGGCTTAAATTTCTGAAATTACCGCGCCGTGGCACTTCTTCGGTATGCGTCGCGGTCATTTCCAATATGACGTAGACAACACAACTCGTAATTACCGCGACGCGCGCATCAAAACCATGCGCCGCGGCAATCCGTAGCTCATTTTATGTTGTATTTTTTATATGTTTGTTCTTTTTGCATTTTAATGTGTTTGTGAGTGTTTGCATGTGAATACCAATGGAAGTCTACTGAGGAGTTGTTTCAAGAAAGTGTGGGGTCATTGTACCCTTACACTTGCCATTTCACCGACGTGTTCACTGTTGCGCCACAACTCTTGGAATCTGAATCGTGAGGTGTACGTGTTTTGTATCCTGTGACAACGAGTTCCAACAAGCAGTCTACCGTCTAAAGGGGTAACTCTTTCTCCCTTATTCTGAAATATTTTTATGTACAACGGGGACGTTGTACGGTTTTAAGTGTGGGTGTGGACGGTCGAAAAAGGTTATTTTTGAATTTTTTGCAGAAAACGAGTAATTTTCAGAAAAAATTTAGCAATTTTTCAAAATTTTTAAGAGATTGTAATTTTGAAACGAATAGCTTTTGAATGTTATAGCATTGGTATTTTTCAAGAAATATTGTTTAGTTGTTATCATGCTATTTGTTTAGTCAAATAAGTTGAGTTTTAGAAGTTAGAAAAATTTTTAGATTTTGAGTATTTTAGGATTTGAATTTAGGAGGGAAGTGTCAATCAGTGGCATTTGTCGTTTGAGCCGGTAGGTCTGAAATGGGTGACCTCGAAGAGGCACTTATGCACCTTACTACCTAAGATCTTCTGGTTTGGGATAGTATTTCTGAAAGCTCGTTACACGGACAACATCGAAAGTCATGGACAATTCTTTAACGGCCTTTAGAATCTGAATGAGTATGTGGACTTTTTATGGACTGAAAATTTGTAATCAAGGTGTGACAACTAAAATTTTTGTATAAATAAGAATCAAGTGTAAGTATATTTGATGTTAAGAATGATTGATGTCACATTTATTAAATATATAATTGAATGACAAAATGGTCCATGAAGGTAAAAGTATGGAAGCTTATGTCTTAAGACCTCTTATTAAGTCATAATGAAGTTGTTTCTTTATCTGAAAATGACATAAGGAAAGAATGTGAATTAAAGGGACAATAAGTGAAAAGTTTATTGTACAAACTTTGGAAATTAATATCTCGAAATCTAAGAGGAATTGGGAAAACGTCATCAAGATGACTTTGGTAACATTTGAGATAACAAAAATATAGGAAAAAGATTCGGATCATTTGGAGTTGTAACGAAGGAGTTATGATGAAATTAAAATGGCCCAAAAGTGACAAAAACGATCAAACGGTCATGTTCAAGGGCCTGTAACGAAAATTCTAGAAAGAATTAGACTTAATCAATGTAGAGAAGTTGTAATTCTCATTCCTACTTTTCTATAGGTATAAACTTTTCAAAAATCAGTGTCGTATGATGAAATTTTTGCTAAGGCATTCTCCAGGGGCATTTTGGTCAATTTTCTGAATCTAAGCAAATTAAAACCCGGCTGTCGTTTCCTCTTAGTTCCTGTGGGCTGCGACACTTCTCAAAGCACGCAAACGGAAATCAGAAAAGGGAAATCGAGATCTGGAATTCAAATCCGTAAAAGAAAATCGAACACACACACATCGACTGTGTGTGTGCGTAAATCTTAGAATCGAGAGAGGGGAGAAGCAAGGTCGAGCAGATCGAGCACGAGGGTGCGAGAGGAGGGCTGCAACAGCAGCGGTGGTTGACGGAACTCGCGAAGAAGGAAGCGCCATCGACGCGTTTTTCCGGCGAAGTAGTGGCAGTGGTGGCCAGCGAACACTAGGGGTGGTTCAAGGAAAGTTTTGCATTCCGATTTCAAGCTACATTCAACCTCGAGTAAGGACTGGCGGTATTCCGGTTGGCACCTGTGGTAGGTCGGAGACGCTGAGGACGACCGGCGGCGGCGATTGGTGGTGATGGGTGACTGTTTGGTATAATTTCTTGCTAGAAATCAACCAAACAACTTCTGATTTCTTCCCTGTGAACAGAAACTGAAGGTAATCCTTAAAACCTTAGTAGACCTCATAAAAAATTGGTTAGAGATTCTGAATGCATGTGGATTTTCAGAAAAATACAATGCTTTGTGAAAATTTTAATGGGTTTATGGTGGATTTGAATGAATATTTGTATGCATGTAGTTAATGGAGGCTTCAGATGTGCTAAGGGTCCGATTTCAAGGTTCAAATGTCTCCAATTAAAGGTCTTTGGATAAACAAGTGAAAGGTAAAAGCTTGGTTCTTGGAATCCTAGTTATTAAACTATAAATCGTGTTGGATTTGGAACATGATTTCCGATTTTTATGTCAATGTGGGTTCAAGAACATACATGATTTGTAGTGTTGGTGTTTTGGTTTTAGATTATTGAATGCATGTTAATCATTAGAGTATGATTCATGGAATACATGCTTAAATCGGTTTATAAGCTTTAATGAACCAAGTATACTTGATATTCAAGTTGGGAATTTTTGGCATATGTTCGGTTAAAAGGAATATGATTAATATTTGTATGTCCAACGGGACAAGGCTCAATAAAATGGAAAGGAATTGTACATTCCGATCTTGAATGAAAAAGACTATAATTAGACTATTTTTGGTTATTGTCGTTTTAAGTCTAATAAATGAAAGTTTGAGAAACGACTCAAGACTTGAGCAAAATGATTCATTTTAATGTTATTATGCTATGTATATATTAAAAAGGAAGTTGAAAGTTTGGATCAAGAAAGAAGATGTTTTGGTTATGTTTAAAAATGGATCAAAATAGCCGCGGTTGAACTAAAAGTTATCGTTTTAGCAAATACGACCTCATGAGGGCATGAAATGAATTTATATAAACATTTATGAGTTGTTGGTTGGTTTTGGCAACAAAATATGTAAAAAGTGTGATGTTTAAAAATAATTTTTATTTTTATAATTTTAACGGCAAATTTGCCAAAAATGGAATAAAAGAGTGAAACGAGGGATGTTTTAAAATCTAAGCATTTAGATTTGCTTAATAAACATGTTAAGATTAAAAAGTTACAAAATTACATGTTAAAACCCAAGAAAACACAATTAGGCAAAGTAGGATGCCTAAATAGAAAAACGGTCAAAAAGTGTCTAAACGAAAAGTAGCTTAAAAGGTCCCATTAAGCGCTAGCAATGTTATAAACACTTATTAGTACATTGCTGGGTTATATAACAATGACTTAAACAAGAGTTTACACGAATTTTGGATTAAGTTGATGAAATGGGACAAAAGGGCAAAAATGTCTAAAATGGTTATTATGCTTAAAGAGTCATACTTAACCATTAGAATAGAATTAGAATTAGATAGTGACTAGTAGTAGTCAACAATGGTTAGACACATGATATATGTTTAAGTATCTAATAAGTTCTAAATTTCTATTAGATTAATAGAGATTGAAGGACGCTTGGAAGCAACGTTGCCCAGAGTTATGTAGATTAGTGTAGCTAGACGTACCTAGCTACTAAGGTGAGTACATGTGGCTCTTTCCCACTATGGGGTACATGGCAAAATGTTTATATAGTTATGTGTGATTTCCAAATATGAAATGATATGCAAGTTTATCTACCTATGACATGAATATAAAAGTTTTATACTATGTTTGAAAGTATGATTTGACATTTAGTCGAAATGTTTTTGGCATTAAGCCTACTATGTTTGAAAAGTATGTTTTGGCATGAAGCCATAAATATTTGAAAGAATGTTTTGTCATTTAGCCTATGAAAGTTATGAAAGAGAGTTTTGGGCATCTAGCCTTACAAATGTTTACGAAAGAAAGTTTTGACATCTAGCTTTACGATTGTTTATGAAAGAAAGTTTTGGCATCTAGCCTTATGAATGTTCAAGAAAGAAAGTTTTGGCATCTAGCCTTAATGTAATTGAGAATGAATGTTTTGATGATAACCAATGATATGTTTATGACTGGTATTTAAGATATGAATGAATGCAGCTATGCATGACAATATGAACAAAGAACATGATTCTTTGTGCCCGGGCCATGATGTTCCCGTAACGGAACCTAGAGGAATCTACTGGGGTGGTACCAACCCCGTTGCGAAGTGGATGTCCTAAAGCTTATGATGCTAGGATGGACTGATTTTGTTCTTTCCATCTTAGCCTAGACTTGGGGTATCACTTTAAGTGATTAATGCCCTAAGTATAAAAACCTTTTTATGATTGATTACCAGTCAAGTTTAAGTAATGAAAGTTTTATGATGACAAACTTATTATGAAAGGCTTTAAAAGCAAAATGATGATATGTTTCGGTTATTATGTTTTCAACAGTAAGTCTTTTGACATGATTTGATTACGAAGGTTTTGCAAATGACAAACTTCTTACGAAAGGTTTTTAAAAGCAAAACGATGATACGTTTAAGTTATAATGATCTTATAAAATCAAGTAAAACTTAGACTAATAAGACTCGTCTTAGTCTTATAAAATCAAGTAAAACTTAGACTAAGAAGACTCGTCTTAGTCTTATAAAATCAAGTAAAACTTAGACTAAGAAGACTCGTCTTAGTCTTAAGTCTGGAATAAGGGCTTTGGGAACAATATATATTATGTTTTTAAATATTTTGTGTCCAAACCCATGTAGCTCACGAGACATTTTGTCTTACGTATTATATTTTATGCCATGTATCTCAGGTGCTAGACACGAGCGATAGAAGCAGGTAGATGACTCGAGGATATTGAGACTTTAGATGGAGCGAATTCTGGCTCATGTAACGGTTTGTTATCCTAACTTGCTTTCTATGGTCTTGAATGATATGAAGTTGTAACCCCCGAAGTTGTATAAACGTTTTTACAACTAAATAGTTTATGTTGGGACCAAGTTTTAAGACATGACACGAGGTCATGAGAAAAGTTTTTAAAGCTTCACAATCTTGTTCTATAAAGAAACATGGTTTTCGAAATATGAGATTTTTCAATAGTTAGTTTTATAAAATACTACACCAGCTATTGTCCTTTTGGCGCTATTGCGCTTTTGACGTTAATGCGCTTTTGGTGTAAATGCACATTTAAAAAAAAAAGTCAAAATTTTGGGGTGTTACACAAGGGTTCTCTAGAAAGCCGTGAATTCCAAAGGATATTCTGATCAGTTTTATCATAATCATTTTCAATCTAATTCTGGGAACAATAAACTTTGAAATTGAACACGTTCAAAAATGTTTGAGTCTTAGTTAAAATCTGTTAAAAACTCTCTTGTTTTGGGACAAGCAAGGCATAAGTGTGGGGTGTTTGACAATGCCTATTAGTATCAAGTATTTTAGTCGTTAGGCCCTATTCTTGGTGAATTTATATCGTATATGCTAGGGTATTACTCACTTTTGTGCTAAGACTTGTATGCAAGAAAAAGATGAAAACAGGGACTAAATATGGACAAAATGAAAGAAGTTTGAGATAAGCACCATTTCAGTCGAAGTCGTACGCATGCCGCGGAATGAAGACACACGCGTCGCGCATAGTCAACGATGAGGCGGTGTGTTGAAGATTCAAACAGCGAAAAAATGGGGATAAAGCACTATGCACGTCTCGGATCGAAGTCTTGCGCGCCGCGGATTGCCAGATTTCTCAACTATAAATAGAGGCAATTAGGTCGAATTTCGAAGGCGAAGAACGACCCATAAGGTGGACCTTAGGCTTCTTTGACTCAAGGATTCGGATTTCAGCACCACAATTGGTATTCTTTTATGTTTTCAATTTTAGTTTAATAATCTTTAGTTTAGTTTAGTTTCAATTCTCTTGTTCCTGGATTGATTAGATCAGTAATAGTAGTTTAGTTTGGTTTTATTTCGAAATCAGTACCCTATGTTCTCTGGATTTGAGTTTTATGCAAGTTAATCATTCGGTTTATGTTTTATTGCACTTTTTCCGTATTATTGATGTTTGGATGTGATTTGAATGTGTTTGGATTACTTGTTTTCTTCTGAATTCTGGACTTAGTTTCTGATTTTAGTAAGGAACTTTAGTTCATAGTTTGGTATAGTTTAGTTTTGTTTTATGTTTGATTTGGTTTTTGGCATTTGTTTCGGTATTGTGTTTTTGTTGACTTTTTCGGGAAAGTAGAAAGAAACCTGCTGGCTATAGCGTGACACTACAATTGGTATTTGATCGTTCTATCTTGACCACCAAACTCCCGAGGATCGACCCTTGCTACTGCTATACTAGTTAGTCAGTGAGGTTTATTTTCTTATTTTTGACCGCATAACGACCTACGCATGTCAAAGCCCAGGCCTTAGAGGCCAAATGAACTATGGAATAAGGAGCCAACTTATTTGGACAATACTATTTGACCTGGGGGATCGAAAGAAACAGAATCCATACAAAATCTAACATTCAAAGTGAAGGAATTGAATTGGACAATACCATTTGTACCCTATGCTCGTTGCAATTCCTGGAGGTGGATACTTTATTTTTATATGTGAGTTTGTTAAATCTTTTCTGCAAAAGATACGCACGTGGTGGGAAAACAATTTTGGGCGTGGTCAATTGCTTTAGGGACTTGGATTAGCTACGATCGATTGGAAGATCTCTTCTATAATTAAACTGGCGATGAAAGTGGTGATTTCTGCCTTGCTTGCGAAGGTTTGGAGGGGGAGTAAAGAGGTTGTTTTCAATGACAAAAAATGAAACAAATGTTAATTGGATATGAGAGTTAGGGGTCCAAAATAGCATTGGTTTGTATGGTGAACTTAACCGAGTACTATGATGCTCCCTTTGTAGTTGTTAAATTTTGCTAGTCCAAAAGATTTTGAGGTTTTTCCATAAATTTAGTCAAAATATTAGAACTTTATTGAATATAAAATATGTTGGGACTTTTCCGTAAACTGAGCCAAAATATTGAGACATTATTAAAGATAAAACATGTAGAATTTTCCACGTGAGAATGTAACCTGTTAAAAATGTTAAAAGGGGCTGATTTGAACATTAGTCGGTTTTCTGTCATTTTTAATAAATAAAAAAGATTTTAAGAATTTTTCATAAATTGAGTTATAATATTGAGATTTTATTGAAGATTTCCTATAAGTGTATTTTATATTTGTTGCATTTGCAGCAATTGAAATATTGGAATGATATAAATCAAACAATTGCTAGTTAATTTTGTCATTATGTTTCACCTAGATATCATGTATTTTTTAGATTTTTAGATAAAATGTTTTTTCAAAGAGAACGTTGTATAAATAGCAATGCAGATTTATTGATGAAAAGTAGCGGTGAGCATAGACGGGTACCCGCCTAATTCAGCTGGATTCGAAACCGGAACCGGCAGTTCCCTTAAAGTTTGAACCAAAACAGGAATCGGTCAAAGCAATTCTTAAACTTTAGGAATCGGAACCGGCGGTTCCATTTCGGAAACAGAATACCATGTTATGCCATTTTATTAGTTTCGACGTTAGAAAAAGAAATATTATCTATGGAACAAAAGCTAACTACTATAACTAGTTTGTTACGATACAATATACAAAGTACAAAGTAAATTTAGTTCAATAATAGTTATAAAAACTTACACATGATAAACTACATATGGTTCGTTATAATATAAGTTATAAGCGACAAATGGTGGATTGATTTTGATTTGTAAGTATAAGAAAGATTAAGATCGTATAATAAATATTATTTATGCTTATCTAATCTAATTATATATATATATATATATATATATATATATATATATATATATATATATATATATATATATATATATATATATATATATAAAAAATATTTTTAAAATAGCGGATACCCGGCGGGTACCCATTCAAAAAAAAAAAGAGAACCGGAACTGGAACCGCTTCGGCGATTCCATCATTTTAGGAACTGAAACCGCTTTCGGTTCCGGAACCGACAGTTCTGAGACTGTTCCAGTTTCAAAAGTGGGTACCATGTTCCGTACTCACCCCTAATGAAAAGTATGAATATGTTCCAACTAATATTAGGCGGAGGCCAAACTTCGTTTGCAACCATAATACATCTATATCTATATAACTCTTATAATAGAGGCCATTCATGAATGTGGATCAAGATAACTCAAATACTTCCACCATATTCATTTGAAACCTCCAAGACTCTTCAACTTATTCTACTTAATGGTTTGATTAAATGAAATGGTTTGGCTATATAAGAACATCATTTTCCATGCTTGGTTACTCTTAATTCTTTTTATTCTCTTTCCAATTTCTTTTTGAAAGTACATGAAAATTTAGTACAAGGTCTTAGTCATCTCATGTGTAAAAGAAAAAGTTCAACGATGAAATATGTCAAGAGATATGTTGTTCTTTGGCTATATCAAAGATTTGAATGATCGAATTGTTTGATTGGTTTAAACATAGTGATACGTCTCTACAAATGTCTCACTGTCACTTTTGAAGAATTTGCATTGATGAAAGGAAGCAAGTTAATATGTTTAGAGAATCTTATTTTCCATATTTGGTTAGTCTCATTTGTTTTTCTTATCTTTCCAATTTTCATGTAAAGTGGGTGAAAATATAGGAGTTTGTAGTCATGTGATGTGTAAAAGAAAAAAGTATTATGAAATATGTAGCGGGATACGATCTTCAGCTCTATCAAATATTTAAACGATAAAACTATTCGTTTGATGTAAAATACGTTGATGTTTTGCATTACAAGTTAATTGATTTTCGTTGTATTATTTCTTCACTAAGATATCATCACAATTGATCCCATAATTTTTTTATTAATATTGTAAGTTTTGTCATTCTTTTATAATTATTATTAGATAAATCGCTAAAGTTTCTAATATTTCTTAGTATAACTAGCAATTACTTTAAAGTGAAGTTTGCTTTTGATTGTTTTACGTTTTATGGCATTAATAATTTTTTTAAGAAGATGAAACTCAAAACAATAGAGATTCATATCATTACAAAAATGATAATAACAAATGTTAAATTAGACGTGGTACAACGAACTATCATTTTTTTAAATTTCCAAAAATAACCATTCATTATTTATAATATAAATTAAATTGTAGATTTAGAACATCTATGAGATTAATTATGAAGATAAAGAAGGAAACAAATAAAGAAGTAAATATTTTTAGTTTTTTCATTGAATTTATTTTCACATAATTTAAATAATATTATATTTTTATTAAACAGACTTAAAAAATTGTTTAAACGAAACCATATGTATCCGTTATTATTTTTAGTCTCACTTGATATAATTTTTTAAAGTTAGAATGTATACGTCTTTATTAAATGAATTTTTAATGTTAACGTATAAAATAAATCGTCTAAAGAAAGAAAGAGTGTGACAAACTAGATATTGACGAAAGTGTAAATATTTTGTATCAATTGCAAGTGCTATTTCAATTAAAAGAATTTACTTATGGTATAATGATATATAACTCTTACATGGAATTTGAAGAGTTATAGTGTTTAAATAAAACTTTAATGAAATTAACTAATTTTTATTACATTCATGTGTTTCAAGTGTTTGGACATGGTTGACATAAATTTTCATATACACATTATTCAGTTAGTTAAAAAAAACTTAAAATATTTCAATCATTTTTAATTGATTCCATAAATATCAATTAAGTACCATAACTAAAAAGACTTTTGGGTTATCGTTGTTTAATGTTATATAACAATTGCTAAGAATTTTAAGAGTTGCAGTATTAATATATTCTTCAATACAATTAACAAGTTTTTATTACATTAATTTCAAGATATAATATCTATATCGAACCATATGTATTTGAAAGTTTCAACTCTTCATCTTCCTAATATTAGCCACTCCATTAATTTATTTTAATAATAAATCTCTTCATCTCTCAACAAACTAAAAACTACAACCTAAAAGTTTTTGATCTTATGGTACTTAATTGCTACTTATGACACATTGGTTAATATAAAGATATATATAGTTCACATAGGTAGCTTATGTTGCTGTAGTTTGGAAAATAAGATGGAGGAAAACATGACTTGATAACACACAATATTTACTTTACAAAAGACTATTTATTTATATTAAACTAGAAAAGATGAAGATAAATAAACTAAAAGAAATTACAAGTCGCAAGACAATAGACCTGTTGCATGCTTAATTCTACCCCAACATATTCCTACTTTTGGGATTAACATTATTTGATAAGAAAAATAATATAAATTTGTGAGGTTGTTGTCAAGTCGGTTGTTAAAGATTTAAAATTTTAGATTTTACTTATAAATACAACAAAAATGAAACTTTGTGGTAAATAGTCTTAAAATATTTAGATAATAAGATTAACAAACGTAAAACTTGATTACTATTTAGTAATATATTTTCTAAAAATAATATAACAGACTGATAAGTAGACCAGAATCAATCAATGTTTACTTTTTTAATCAAATGAAACTAAAATTTATGATAATATTTAACTTTTTGATAGATTCGCATCATATTTCAGATTCCAAATTCATATTGTTTTTATTTGTCTCCTTACTCTTTAAATGATTTCTTATTTTTTTTTTTGAAAAAAATACATAAAACCATTTTTCTTTATCTTATATTATTTGTTTTTATTTGTATCATTATTTTAGTTATTATATATATTCGGATTTTAAAACTATAAAACTAGAAAAAATAAATATGACAAATTTTAATTCATTATTATTATTCAGTTCAATGTATATCTAAACATTTAGGGTTTCAAAGTTTTTATGAGAAAATTTTACTAAAGGAATAAATAAAAAGATAAAACTTTCTAATAGAAGTATTTTTTTTATAAATGAAAATGAATAAGGGATTAAAAGTGATTGAAAAATATTTTTTAAATAATAATTCTAATAGAAGCATATTTATATATTTGTATTAAATTTTATCTGTTAAAAAATTTTATTTAAAAATATATAATATTATTTTTGTTAATATTATTGAAGTATTATTTACACATATAACTCTAAAGGAAAATGATCAACAACAGTATATTTCTCATAGACTATCTTTATGTTATTATTAGTTCATTTTATTTTATATTTATTTTAAAATTTAAGATAATTTATGTAAATATATTTCTATAATATTAGTTCGGTCAATATATTTTACTATATAAATTTACTCATGCGCAACACGCAGGAATACGCCTAGTTTTCTAAATTCCTCGCGTAATATTTGTAATATTCACGTTAAACAAATTTAATAGAGATCTTACCACATGAGTCATTTAATAATTAAATAAAAACCATGATTACATCGTAATAATGACAGCAATCACATAATATTTTATCGAAAACTAATAAAAAATCTATATATCCTAATTATAATGCTATATAGGAAATTTAATAATCTTATAGCATTTATCAAACGTTTTTAAATGTTATTAACTTTAAGATATTAAATAATGTAAATATAGTTAATATTATTTATTTAATGTTGCATATAAAATCAAATTGTTTTTAAACACTTTTTAAATATATAAAATCTTCTTTAAAAAGTTTTCCATAATAAAAATCTAATTACCATCATCACAATTAAATGGTGGAAGTCAAACATTGTATTAAAAATAATCCAAAGAAGGTCAATGAGTTTTTTTTTGTTTGGAATTGTGGTATTTTATTATTAGAAGCTTTGCACATGCACATGTTATAAATAAACTTACAAGGTTCTTTTATCTAAAAAATATGCAATCTATTTATTGAACAATAGAAACTGGCCACAAGTGGAAGTCGCTTCCTAAGTCCATCACTAATCATGTGTACGTTTTGCCTATTAATAGACAAGATACTGCATAAATTTCCACAAAAGATATTTTCTCTCCCTCTCAACACACGAACACACATCGCGCCACCACTGTAATGGGTCCAGCGTCCCCAACAAATAAGACAATAATTTCTGAATCCTATCTTTCAGACAACGGTCACTCTGAAAATCAACAAGCCCGTTCAACTTTAAACCCATCAGCATCAGAATGGAAGCCTCTAAGGAAGTCCAAAATGTTATTCATGACATTCTCTAGTGGGAGTGCTCCTATTAGTCGATTTGATGTGGCTTCATTTTTCACAATGTATGTCACCTGCAAGTGTTCCTCAAAAGAATACTTAAAATTTACTGGCTACGTTAAGTCAAATGGATGCTTGTGGAAAGAAAAATTTTATATGTTTCCAAAGCTTAATGAATAAGTTGGCGATAATTTATATTATTCAGTAGTTTTCCTTTTAAATTCTTTTGATAATATGTATTTTTGTAACCACAATCTAACAACATTTTATGTAAGCAGGAAATATGGAGACTGTGTGGATCATGTTTACATCAATCGCTCAGGAAGAATAGGAATGGAATTTGGTAGCATTAGATTTAAATCATCGATCTATCCTGTTCTCTTTTTGGGGAAGCTGGAGAAGAAGACTGAATATATCGAGGGAAAGACAGTATGCTTTAAGTGGTACAAACATTGAAGTTGAATACTTGTTTAGAATGAGTGTCTTGATGAAACCATTTTTTTTATAATCTAAAGGTTGTGTTTTGGTTCCATTTTCTTGTCGGAATGGATTTTGAACTAGATCCTTTAAAGCGCTGTTTCTTTCACAATTTGTAAATGACCTATCTTTGTCTTATTATTCGAATAAGCATTTACCAGTTTTATATTCATCAAATCTGTATTGGATGATACCAAAGATTAAGTTTGTTGAATTGTTAACGAAAGTCAAATTTCAAACCTAAGTATATATTAACTCAAGGGACACGAGTTACTAATCACATGAAAGACAACTTTGTACTACACTAAAACTGAAAATAAGGGCTGTGCTATATGCCTTACACGACCAAGAGAAATGAAGAAAATAACTACCCAGTACCACATGATACTAATAATCGAGCACTAACACATGACTTCAACTACTTAGAAAAGTACCCACCACTATAGAGAAAACTACCCACACATAAAGACTTATTTAGAAAACTAAACATTAACTGATCATAAGGGCGTAAACGTAAATATTCATGGTGAATCATGCATGTGAGAGTGTTGCAAGTCAATATTCCCTTTCTCAACACCTACTTCCACCATTCTTACGTTTGGTTTTTCATTAGGTCTTGCTACTTCTTCTGTCATTGCTGCAACACATTCTCATTTGTGCATGCTTGATCAAATGATTCTGATTCACACACTTCTTATTTGATCAAAGTTGCAACCCATTCTTTGATAGAAGTTTGCTGCAATGGCTCCCGGTCGTTGCTGTGAAGATCATAACTTCTTCGTCTTATGCAAAACATTTTTCAGCATCCCAAGTCTTTTCTTTCTTGAGTTGCTGTCGTGTAACCCTCAAGAGGGTTGGGTCAACAATTATGGGCAATACGACCATGACACCCACAAATTTAACACTTGGATGGAAACTGCATGGTTTTTCTCCTCATCGGATTATTATCCATTCTCGACATCATGATTCCCTTATCCGATTCAATAGTCTTGTTTCTGTCACCAAGGTGTTTGGGATATGGTTGGGCTCTGGATTGTGCTTTCCATTGCCCTTTGCCAGATGCAAAACCTTTTCTTCTGACTTCAAAGATACACCATCCATTCTCTTAACTAATGCTTCGTCGCGAGCAAACAGATTCTCAAACTCGACCAAAGATGGGGGAATTGGCCACCATTGAATCACAACCATAAAGCTTCTAAACTTAGCCTTAAGGTATTCATGATGACTCTCTCCATTCTAGTCTCACCAACTTGACCATGTGGGTCATGATCTGAAATTTATCTATTATGTGACTTCACTTTATGGAAATGAAAATATTTTGGGATGGGTATATCTCGCTGACACAAAGGTAACAACACCAATTCATTCTTAATAAGTTGAATTTTCGTATCGTTCGTCTTAGAAAATAGTACCCAAAAATGTGTCAAGCCTCCTTAGGAGTCATGACATCTATGATATTCTTTAGTACATATTCCTCAACTTTTTACTTCAGAAAAAACATCGAATTGTTTGCCTTGATCTTCCATTTCTGTAAAATGCCAATGCTTTCTTGTCTCAACACCATTCACGACATCCGACGAATGTTGTCCCACATACACAAAATGATTCAAGTCGAACAAGAATTGTAGTTTCAATTATTGAAATTCATGACACCACCGACAATTTGGAGTTCTGCCATGAACATTGTCGTCCTACCATTTTGTAAACTCAAGGGGCACGAGTTTACTTGTACACAACAAGAGACACTAACCAAGTGTGTAAATCAGATGAAAAGCAACTTCATTTTACACTAAAACTGAAAAAAGGGCTGGCATATATGGCTTACCAAACAAGATAAATGCAAGAGATAACTACATACTACCACATGATACTAATAACCAATCACTAACACATGACTTCAACCACTAAGAAAACTACCATCTACTACAAAGAAAACTACCACTACATAAAGACTAATTTAGAAAACTACCACTACATAAATGTAAATATGCATGGTGGATCTTTGCATATAAGAGGTGTTGCAAGTTACTAGTATATAGACATTATTGTTGAACACTAAAAGTGATAATGCTGCCTGTAATGAGACTTCAACAATTATAGGATGTGAAGAAGTATGCAATGAGAGGCGAAGTACTGAGGTACAGACGAAGAGGATTTAAAGCTAGGTTATGCCTCTGAAGCTTTTGTAATCCGGAGAAGAAGTTATTTGTCACATGTTTGCATAGTGTATAAGTACCCCTTGGTACTGTTTTGTGTCAGTTAAAGTTGTGTCTGTATTTAGGAGCAACGTGCCCCATACTTAGTATACTATTTGTACTTTTAGTATTACTATTTTTGTTAGGGGTGTCCGAGTTTCCTTATAAATACCCAACTTGTAACTGATGAAGATTAATCCTTGTTTAAGAAATATATCATCACATATCTTCTTCATACATTGTTCTTATCTTTTAGTCATTCATATACTTCTTTAAGTTCTGTAATATTTTCGCATTTACTTGTCATTTATTCTTAATCGGAACTCATCATTTGGTATCAGAGCCTAGGTGGTTAGTCTCTTTCACCCCCCCCCCCCCTCATATTATAATTGCGATAAGCTAACCCCGCTTGCTTGGAATTTCTGAGTTTGAACAGAAAGGATCTTTCATATATACCATCGTCGCTCCTTTTTACATAAATTATATTTGTCATAATGACAAGTCAGAACTTAAATCCTATGTACTCAATAAATGTCTCTAACAGTCGAGGATGCCCTACAAGAGCTCCCATATTGGTAGTTGACGACTATGGACACTAGAAAATCAGAATGAGTTACCATTTGAGAAGAAAACCGAAAGATATTTGGAGATAGTGAAATGATGAGATTGGTTAAACTGTGTTTAATATCCAAAGACTCTAACGTGGCTACACCTTCGGGCAGTTTATGGTTCTCTAGATTAGAGGATGAAGCACAACCTCAAAAGAAAAACTACTTCTTCATGACCACAAAACACCATCCAGACGAAGCATCATTAAACAGGTACGCACCATGATTTATTCCAATAATTTTTGTATGACTTCGTGTGAACCTCACTTGAAACAAATCTCTTTAGATCTTTTAGATGTCCTGGATGCTTATCGGAATGTCGTATAGGACAATGACAAGGTCGTCCAAGAACTGGGTCGTCTTAGAGACCATTTTGAGAGAAAGAAGACGAAGATTGAAACCCTTGAGAGAGACCTATGTTTAGAAAATGATGCTAGGATAGTAACATATAACAACCATCCTTTGTAATCCGGTCAACGGGATGTTTTAATGAATGATAATATTAAATTAAATTCCAAAATTGACAGTCTACATGTGTCATTAACAAACATTCAAAAATCTGAGCATGCAACCAAAAACTTCTTATATCAATGGTCAAATGGAGTTGGTTTAAGGCCTCAAACTCCTCTTGAGGATCTTAAAAATGATATCCAACATTATATGGGTGAAATTCCTTATCTTTAATACAATGATCGTCCTGCATCTCCAACTGATATGTTATACGAAACCATTTTTCAAGAATTTCAAAATAAAAGCCATGTAACAATAGAATTTCCTGAACTCAAAACTTCTGTTTTTGAAACATTGCCTCCGGTCGAATCTCTTAAAAAGATCTCTCTCAAAACAGAATAAATGGGTATACCAATATTGTTAAATAATTGTCGGATTAAAGAAATTACTCCATATGGGACTGCACAAAACTTGGATGGAACCAAAGAAGCCAATCACTTTGTATAGGCTTATACGGACGAATCCGATGAGGATGTTGATGAAGTAATTATTATGTAATCTGCTCCTGTAGTAATCACTTCATCTCTTGTCACTTCACCAGCAGTTATTTCAGCTGTTGTTGACAAAACGATTTTCCTATTTCAAAAGATTGTTGTGATACATCCTACGTCAAAATCAGTTTTAGAAAATTGTACCAAAACACATTCTGTTATATCAAACACATCTAGTGATTTGGTTAAAACTTCTTCAGGAACTTCAAAACTTACCAAGATTTCTTCAATAAAATTTAAAATTGAAAATCCTAGTGTTTGTGAAAGTTCAAATTCAAAAGTAAAGTTTAAACAATATCCTCTTCATCACATGTGTGAGAAAACCAACTCATCAAACTTTATCAAAGAAAAAATAAAAATCAAAGAAAATCAACTTTGAACTATAGTGACATAAATCCTCCTAGGATGGAAGCATAGAAAGCTATTGCTGACAAAGAAAAGAAAAGGTTAGCTATAGGATAGTACATGAACAAAAACCTAGGAAACCAAGCCATGTAGGACCTAGATACAACAGAAATTTCCAAAATAATATTCCTCTCCCTACTAAACAAAGTCAAGCTGTCACTGACAAGTCTGTCAAGTTATCTGAACCATCTCCAATTAGACAATTAAATGTCTCTACTTACAAAGCATCTAAACCATTAACAACACGTATGAAGGAAAAATGGACATTCCTTACAAAAGACAAGATTGTGTCCTAGTTAACAGATAATTTGATGACTCGTACGAAACATATTTGTATACCTCGTACAAAGGACATTTTTGAAAAACCAAATACAAAAATCTCGTCCATGACCTCCAAAGATAAAATCAATCAGAAACCAATTCCTACTGACAAAGTTTGGTACTGGATCAATGAAAGAACTTTGGCTTTCTGCATATACTCTGTTGATGATGTTAAAACAAAGACTTGGCCTGCTTTATCATCTCAACAGATGATTGGAACTCCCTCGGACATAAACAACTCAATTTCCAAAGTCACTTCATCTAAAAATAAATCTCGCATTTCAAAGTCCCTCAGCCCCAAGCAAAGGTGGGTTTCGAAACTAACCCTCTGATTTATTGTAGGCACTATGCACGGAGGAGTAGGATAGGGAATTATTTATTTATTGTGCTTTCTCCAAGAACATGATAGGCAGATTGGAATATCTGCGTGACTACCACACAGATCAGAAAGGAGGCTTTGTGACTTTTAGAAACGACTCAAACGGAATCGTGAAAGGATACAAAGTGTTCACAAATGGATTTTTTACTAAAAGAATAGTTGCATACGTTGCTGGATTAAAACATAATCTCATTAGCATAGGCATGATTTGTGATGCAAACTTCCCTATAAAATTTGACAAACTTCATAGCTTTATACTCAGCAAAAATCGTGATCAAGTCCTTATTGTTGCTAAGCGAAATGGAAACATGTATCCTCTGGAAAATCAACTTTGGGGAACAGCAGTTGTCTGTGCCGTCAAAAGCTAATCCTGATATAAGTTGGTTATGGCATTGAAGACTTGCACACCTAAATTATAAGTACATCAACAATCTAGTTACAAGAGAATTCGTGTGAGGCATATCATTACTCAAGTTTGATAGCAACACTCTTTGTGCTGCATGCGAGTGTGGGAAACCGAGTAAGAAATATTACCCGTTGATCTTCGAAATTTCCATCAATGAATCGTTTCAACTTTTACACATGGACTTGTGTGGACCATCCGTTATTAAAAGCATTGCTCGAAGGAAGTATATTCTGGTGATATTAGATGAGTACACAAGATTCACCTGTATATTCCTTCTCCGCCAAAATCAGAAGTTGCACACTATGCAGTCAATCGCGCGAGATCTCGCCGAGATAGCGCCGAGATAGCGTTTCGCGGGGTTAGGCCGAGATAGAAATCAAAATCTCGGTCAGTAATCTCGCCAGCGAGAATCTCGCCGATAATGTCCGAGATGTGCCGAGAATTAGGAGCCCGAGATAGCGATATTGTCCGAGATTTGCCCGAGATAGCGGTAATGTCCGAGATTTAGGAGATTTAGGAGCCCGATATAGCGATATTGCGCGGGATCGTTATAGAGATTTGCCGAGACATGTTGACACTTTTCATATTAGAATACTATCTATGTTTTATGTGACATTTTATGCAACTTTTTGTGATATTAAGTCTACGTAGTATTAATAGTCTAAAAGTAACACACACAAAAAAACCCCGCTATACCACCGCTATACCACCGCGATAAACGCTAAATCGAATCTCGCTAGGTGACCGCTATAAGGTTTATGGCTGAGATAACTGCATAGGTTGCACAAGAGATTATCAACTTCATCAAGGTAGTTGAGGCCCGCAACAAATTTCAAGTCTGCAGAATAAAAACTACTAATGGCATATAGTTCGCCAATACTCAGCTTGATAACTTTCTTATTGAGAAAGGTACTGAACACAATTTTTGTGCTCCCTACTGATGGGTTTTGTTACATAAAATAGAGTGTTTTTTCACAAAAATGCAAGGGAAGTATTTAAAAATAACTAGTTTATTTTTACATCATTTTAAAACAAAACCATCAAGGATCCATTTACATATGTTAGAATGATATTAAAACAACCAGAGGATGTTTTAGAATGACAACCTTTGGAGCCTTTGATCCCACTCGGAATTGGAGAGTTGAAGAGGATGGCAAAGACAAGAAGCTTGATCTTCTCTATATATATATCCACCACCAAGAGTAAGGCACTTGGATTGCTAGTTCCCTTCTTGTATTATGAAATTCTTAAGCCTTTAAGTACTTGCACAAAAGAGTAATAGACATTGAGAGAAAGAGGCGGACGGTTTGTATGAGGAGGAGAGAAAAAACTAGCTCAAAACTTTATATTACACTCTCTTATATACATGCACATGTGATCGAAGACCCATACCTTCATTAAATGTAAAGATATGACTTCTTAGAGGTATAACATGTGTAAGAAGGAAGTTGACAAGCAACCCTCATCCCTCTCATTAAATTTTTGACCAAGCATGGAAAAAAGGACAAAATGATGTGGCATGAACACTACCTTAATAAAATAATGTGTCTATTATAAGTTATTCTATCCTTAGTGTCCAAAAACTTGTACATAACTTAATATACCATACCATATGATATAATAACTAGTTTGTTCCTTTTTAATTATTATTTTCATAAATCAATAATTACTCTCTAGTTAAATACAAGAGTTGAATTTATTTATTAATATTTAAGTACTTAATAAAATATTCAATAAGTACCAACTTGATAAAGGTGTGACCTGATAGGATCATATGCGATTAACAATATCATTCAATAATGATTCTTGAGCATATAGATCCAACAATCTCCCACTTGCACAATATTCATTTTGGATTGACATAGATAGTAGTTGACGTCTAGTAATGGACTACTTCCCCTAACAACACAAGAAGAGGTGCCATCCATCAACATCCAAGTCCAAGAGCTCAAAGCGTCAATTGATGAATAAGGTAAGTATATCAATGTTCTCTTTGTTTCAGACATCATGTTGGACATGAGACATGGAACATAATCATTCTCATTTGCCGTCCAACTTTAAGTAAGGTGCCTTAGATGTCTAACTCTCAAAACATAAGAGGAACAAATCCCATCTTGACTACATACACACTCTTGTACAGTTCATATTATACCCAACGATGGCCATTATAACTGAACGTTTATGAACAACATTTAGCTATGTCAAAGCACAATAATTCCAATACTTAACTCCCTAACATGTATCTTAGGTCGAAATACATATATTTACCATTGTTTAAGATTCACTAATGATAATGATCCATGAGGTGATTCTTGAGTGGGTCATATCCAATAGTTGTTCCTTAACAAGTACATATGAACTTGGATGCAATACTTTGCTATTTCATCACATGAAATCAACCAATTCGATTCATATTAGTCTTAATTCATAGTTGCTCCCGCAACGATGAGTGACTATGGACAATTTAGAATAAGCTATTTATTCAAGGATAAAAACATGCTAATATAGAACAAAACATTAATACAAAAGAGATATCTCATATATCAAAAGAGATTACATGTCATTTCAACATAGTTCATAATATCCAGATATTAATAAAGTTCATATTTAAATTCAATCACTAGATAATCGAAGTCCAATTCCTTTTGCATGGCCATCAAACTTATTTTGAGAAAGAGGCTTTGTGAATGGATCTGCTAGATTATCTTCTGTATGAACCTTCTCAATGCGTATATTTTCCAATTCCAATTTTGGACGAATGAAATTGTATTTCCGTTGAATGTGTTTAGTCTTGTTGGTAACCATCAGGTCTCTTGCGATAGCCATGGCATCAGGATTGTCACAAAACATCTTAATGACATTTTTGATGCTTGGAACAACCAGCAGATCACCGATGAATTTCTTCATCCAATCAACTTCTTAAGCTGCCTATGATGCAACTATATACTAATATTCTGTTGTAGAAAGTACAACCACTTCTTGCTTTGAACTTTTCTAGGCAATGGCCCCTCCATTGAGGGTGAACACGTATCCCGTCTGTGACCAAGATTCATCCTGATCAATGTTGAAGCTAGCATCAGTGTAACATCATACAACAAGCTCTTCATTCTCCACATAAAATGTGGACATGTCCTTAGTCCTTCTCAAGTACTTAAGGATGTTCTTTACAGCTATCCATGCTTGTTACATCCGGCCTTATACATGCCATGACATACATAATCGAACATACTACTGAAGCATACATTATGTGAGTCATTCTTTTGATCTCATCATCTGAACTAGAACAGTCTGACTTAGAAAGATTGGTGCCAGGTAGCATAGGTACAAATTCCTCTTTTTGAGTTCTCTATTGAAAAGCGTTTAATGACTTTATCAATGTATGAACTTTGACTCAAACCAATGAGTCGTTGGGAAGCGTTTAATGACTTTATCAAAGTCATTGAAAAGCGTTTAATGACTTTGAAATTCGACCTAGAGACCTTTATTTATAGTTGCAATATCTGAGGGTTCACACTGCCAGATAGGGCTCTTCGTGTCGTGAGCTTTCCTTATCCCCGTTATCTCGCACATTGAAATTCGAGTCAAACTTCAGATCACGTTCTTATCCTTCGACTGGTGCCGCAATTACCTCTCGTCCGCGTTACGATCTTTTCCTGATCTTATCATTCGTTTTTCATCCTTATCTTTGTCCATTTTTACGCTTAAGACCCTGCGTTTTAAGTTTTTTCCTATACAAGCACTTACACCAGAAGTGAGCGTAAATAGTCCTTTTACAATTATAAAATAACTAAATCATAGTCCAATAACACGTAAAATATGCAATATAAAAGTGCGTTCTCAACTACGTCATATGTTTGTTGCTAGACGTTCACCACTATCGGTATCCATCTTTGATGCAAACTTGTGCAACTGGGAGATTATTTCATCAATATGTCTAAATATGATATAGAATGATGTTGCTAATAAAATATTATCTTCATTGGACCTTCATCCAAACAAATTGAGACGGCAATCAAGTTTCATCCCAATGTAATAATAAATTAATCAAGATCTGTAATCAATATCTGAAAATATGGAACACAAAACCATCAAAGATTCAAATTTAAAAACATTAAACAGAAACTAAAGCATGCATATGTACACCAGCAAATCTGTACAAATATATACAGATCTATAAAACGCACATAGATATAAATATCTACAACACACATACAGATCTGGTAGTTGTTACATAGTCGTGTTCCGTGGTGCTGGTGGTGATGAAATAGACATACAGAAACACAGGAAAATGGAAGCAACAATGTTGGTGGAGTCATTTTTGGCAGAGAAGCGGAGCATCGATATTGGTGGTGATGGGTTGTTAGACGGTGGTATAGGTCGGGGTGTTTGACGCTGGCATAGGCGATGCGACGTTTGATGGTGGTAGTCTGCTGACCGTGGTGGAGAAAGTAACAGAGGAAGCAATGGAAGGCGGTGGGGCTGGAAGGTTCGGCCGGTGGAGGCGGTATAAGGTCAGACCATCTGTGGTTGTTGAAAATAATTTCTGGAAAGCTCTAGCGGAGGAAATAGATCGGTAGAACCGGCCAACGTATGGAAAAATCTCATCGCTGATGGTAAGGGATCGTAGTCGTAGGTTTAGCGCTGATCGGAGGAAAGAAATGGATCTGTGGTTGTGCGTTAAAAAATGACGCAATAGTCCACTCTTATATAAACTCTTGAATTATAATGTTCTACTCTTATTGCTATATTTTGCAATTAATCTTATTTTATAATTTTTCATGGTGAGTGCATTCCTAATGTCTTTAATAGTTGTGGTGTGTGGCTATGTCTGTGTCGTTGTGTCGTTGTGTCGTTGTGTGTGTAAACGTAAGTTTGTTTGTGTAGTCGTGTAAATTGTTTTACAGATTTAACTGCTATAAATGATGGTTGATACTATCATAAAATTTATGTATAATGTTTTAGATATATATTTTAGAGTATAAATCCCCAACAATCATGACACTAAAAAGGTATAATACTATACTACAAAGAAGTTAAAATGAGAATGTTATAATATAAAAGTTAACGAACTTATGTTGCAATTTGTTGGATTTAGTACATCTTTCATGAAAGCCTTCCTCACTATCAAATGACACATTTTGTCGGCACCTCCCATTTGCACCCCTTTCATAAACCAATTGCTGAGTTGGACACACCAGACAAGTAAACTAGCAACTCATCCATAAAATATCACTTCTTTTACCTGTGAAGGTATTTTACTCATTTCCTTTTGGTCAAATTCAGTTTTTTATTGGAAAAACATAATATTGGCATACTAATATGTTTTTTATTTTGTGCACCTTTTGGATAGAACATAATTTTGGGATTTTGGTAGCATTGTGCTTTGTTTCATGTTCTAAATTTTTTCCTTAATTTGGAAAATTGTTGTCAACGTGGTGGGGTAGAATGTAGGTTATTCATGTATGTTTGACTGTTGATGTGTGTGTGTGTGTGTTTGGTAGTTCTTATATGTAAATTTAAAATGATAATACTTACATTTGTAATCATAACGTATTTTGACTTTTAGCCAGAATAATTATAAAGGAAACTAACAGTCGCCTGAAAACTTATTGGAGGGTAGATTAGTCATTACACTTTTAGTTAGTTAAGTTAAGTTGTTACATGATGGTTAGTCAGTTAGTAAGCTTAGCTTAGAACACTCTGTATATATTTGTTTTCTGTCTTGTAATTCACATATACAGTAAATGAGAAAATATCCATTTCTCTTCTTTCTCTCTCTAAACAGCCAAAGTTAATATGGTATCAGAGCGTTTTTTGAGCATCCGATTTCCGATCATCTCTGTTTTTTCGATCATCTTCTTCAGCTGACCTAATTGTTTCAGGTCACCTTTTCCGATCAAATTTGTTTGTTCTTGTTC
This sequence comes from Cichorium intybus, assembly GCA_023525715.1. NCBI lineage: Eukaryota > Viridiplantae > Streptophyta > Magnoliopsida > Asterales > Asteraceae > Cichorium > Cichorium intybus. Next base: position 103,760,645 of record CM042016.1, on the reverse strand, counting down.
TTAATTGATCAGTTACTCTTTTAAGATGCCTGATCTGAATCCTTCCGCATCGTCTTCTTCTTCTGAAATGAATTCTACAAACTCCGATTCTTACAATAATCCATTCTATCTCCACAATTCGGATGGTCCTGGATTAGTACTTGTTTCTCAAGTGCTCACAGGAGATAATTACGCTACCTGGAGTCGATCTATGAGAATCGCTCTTTCTATTAAAAACAAACTTGATTTTCTTGAAGGATCTGTGATTGCTGAACCAGATCCAGCAGATCCGAACTTTCGAGCTTGGTTTCGCAACAACAATGAGGTCATTTCATGGATTCTCAATTCGGTCTCGAAAGAAATATCTTCAAGCATCATTTATCTTACCACGGCTGCTGAAATGTGGAAAGAATTAAAAGAACGCTTTCAACAGTCTAATGGTCCACGAATTTTCCAACTCAAGCGTGATTTGATGAATGTTGTTCAAGGATCAGACTCTGTTAGCACTTATTTCACAAAACTGAAGACACTTTGGGAAGAACTCTCAAATTACAACAATCATTGTATTTGTGGAAAATGCACTTGTGGTGGTGCGAAAGAAGCTCAACATGCTATGAGTTTCTTAATGGGATTAAATTCCAATTATGCTCAAGTTCGAGGTCAGATCTTGTTAATGGATCCGATTCCTTCTATTAACAAGATATTTTCTCTCATTATTCAAGAAGAGAGACAGTGCAATATTGGTAACACTCCTACTCCTACTCTTGCTTTCAATACTCGTGTTCATACTGCATCATCCAATCATGGAAATGGAAACAACAACAAGAAGCCAAAACCCAATCCATCTTACAAGCATTTCAGGAAAGAATCTCCATTCTGTTTACACTGTCAGAGAACTGGTCATACACAAGACAAATGCTACCGACTTCATGGTTTCCCACCTGGATATAAAAATTCAAATCCTCAGACTAGGGTGAATTCTGTTGATTTGGATCAATCCTCAGTTAATCAAGAAGTCTCTCCTTCTTCAAATCCTTCTACTGATGTCTTAACTGGTCTTAGTCAGCAACAATTTGAAGGTTTGATTGCTCTTCTTTCTAGGAAAATTGCGTCTGCGAATATGGTGACTCATTCCACTTCTTCATATGAGAATTTGGTAGGTAAATACAGAATTCTCAGTCTTAATTCTGGAGAATACATATCTAATGTTTGGATATTAGATTCAAGGGCTACTAGACACATTTGCAATAATAATAGTGTCTTTACAAACATGAGGGGTATAATTGGCACTAGAGTGAAATTTCCAAACCATAATCTCATTTCAATTACTCAACAAGGAGACATAAAACTAACAAATGAGATACTTTTAACGAATGTCTTGTATGTACCACAATTTGAACTCAATCTGGTTTATGTGACATGTTTGACTAAATCTCAGCTATTAATGGTTAAATTGTACCATAACCATGCTGTGATTAAGCAGATTACCCCCAAGAAGATGATTGGCAAGGCTAATGTTCATGAAGGTCTCTATTTGCTGGATTTACCAAGTCAACAATTCTCCACAAATGTTGCTGTTACGATTCAACAATGGCACTCAAGATTTGGTCATCCTGCAAAAGACAAAATAAAAGCTTTAAGTGCTGAGTTGTCTTTTAACAATAAAGATTGTGAAGATCTTGTTTGTACTGTTTGTCCTCTTGCAAAGCAGAAAAGGCTTCCTTTTGTTTCCTTGAATAATGTGGCAAATAAACCTTTTGATATTCTTTATTGTGATGTTTAGGGGCCATATCAAACACCTTCATTTCAAGGTTTTAGGTATTTTGTTACCTTAGTTGATGATTGTACCAGATTTTGTTGGATTTATATGATGAAAAATAAGTCTGACGTTCAACATATTGTGCCTCAATTTCTTGCCATGATTTCTACTCAGTTTAATGGGATTGTTAAGATTTTTAGATCTGATAATGCAAAGGAATTGCTTTTCAAGGATATTTTTCAAAGTAAAGGAATACTTCATCAATTTTCATGTGTTGAACGCCCTCAACAAAACTCTGTGGTGGAGAGAAAACATCAACACATTTTGAATGTGGCTAGGGCACTGTACTTTCATTCAAACATCCCAATCGAGTATTGGTCTAAATGTGTTCTTACTGCTGTGTTTCTGATCAATAGAACACCTTCCAAGTTACTCAAATATTCTACACCGTATCAAAAACTATACAATGAAATACCTCCTTATGCTTCATTCCGGAGTTTTGGGTGTTTAGCTTTTGCTTTTACTGTTGTTGCAAATAGAAGCAAATTTGACCCACGTGCCAAAGCTTGTGTTTTCATTGGCTATCTACCTGGAATGAAAGCCTATAAGCTTTTAGATTTGGTCACTCATGAAGTGTTTATATCTAGAGATGTTATATTCCATGAGAACATCTTTCCTTTCCTTCATTATACTCAAAAAATCACAAATTACCCTTTTGCCCTTTTGGTTTTACCTAAACCTTTTGATTCAAATCAAGATGGAATTTCTACACCTTCTCATACACCTACATATTCTATTCCTTTTGAGCCTTCTCCTCCTATAAATGATTCCATTCCGGTCATTCCCGATTCCATTCCTGTTAACACTGATTCTGTCCCTCTTAATCAGTCTCGAGCTGGCAGACCTATCAAGAAGCCTTCTTACCTACAAGATTTCATTGTAATCTTTCTACCACAGCCTCTTCAACATGTAGGTATCCTCTTTCTGATGTTTTGTCTTATGACAAGCTTTCCTCCACATATCGTGCCTATACTGTTTCATTATCTTCACAAATTGAACCCAAGAATTACAATGAGGCTGCAAAACATCCTGAATGGCAGAAAGCAATGGATGAGGAACTTCAAGCTTTAGCACTAAATAATACATGGTCTGTAGTACCACTTCCTAAAGATAGAAAGCCATTGGGATGTAAGTGGGTGTACAAAATAAAGAGGAGAGATGATGGTACCATAGATCGTTTTAAGGCAAGATTAGTGGCAAAAGGATTCAATCAACAAGAAGGGCTTGATTTTCTAGACACATTCTCTCCTGTAGCTAAGCTTGTAACAGTCAAGTTATTTTTGGCTCTTGCAGCCAAACACAATTGGCCTTTGTTACAACTGGATGTAAATAATGCTTTTCTCAATGGAGACTTAGAGGAAGAAGTTTACATGCAATTACCTCAAGGTTATTCAGTTAATCAATCTACTCATACTCCTATGGTTTGTAAACTTGAGAAATCCCTTTATGGACTCCGCCAAGCTTCAAGGCAATGGTACTCCAAATTTTCTGCATTTCTTCTTTCCTTGGGCTTCACACAATCTAAATCAGATTATTCCTTATTTTTCAAAGGTTCTGGAACCTCATATGTTGCTCTCTTGGTCTATGTTGATGACATAGTCATCACTGGAGCTTCCTCTACTGAGATTCAAACCTTAAAAGAGGCATTAAGTTCTCAATTCAAACTCAAGGATTTGGGAAATGTGAGACACTTTCTAGGATTGGAGATTGCTAGATCAAAGAGTGGTATATTCATTTCTCAACGACAATATGCTTTAAAACTCTTAGAAGATATGGGGTTACTTGCAGCCAAACCTTGTGTTCAGCCCATGGATCCCAAATACAAATTAACCAACTTTGAAGGTGATTTTCTACCTGAAGATACTCGATATAGACGACTTGTTGGTAGATTGCTATACTTGACCATCACGCGTCCAGATATTACCTATGCTGTACATAGGTTGAGTCAATTTCTTACCAAGCCACGTGTACATCATATGCAAGCTGCTGTTCATCTGCTAAGATATTTGAAATCTAATCCTGGTCAGGGTTTATTCTTTTCTGCTACTCCTTCTGTACAGTTGAGAGCTTTTAGTGATGCTGACTGGGCAGGTTGCAAAGTTACTAGAAGGTCCATAACTGGTTATTGTGTATTCATTGGTGATTCCTTAATCTCATGGAGGTCAAAGAAACAATCCACAGTCTCAAGATCATCTACAGAAGCTGAATACAGAGCAATTGCAGCATTGACTTCTGAGCTGATATGGTTAAGACATTTGTTGACTGATTTTGGTATCAAACAAGATGAGCCAAATCTCATTTTTTGTGACAATGAATCAGCAATTAAACTTGCTTCAAATCCAATCTTTCATGAACGTACTAAACATGTTGAGATTGATTGCCATTTCATACGAGACAAGATCATTGACCAAACCATCAAGCTTTTACCCATTCGGACACAATTTCAAATTGCAGACATGTTTACCAAACCTCTTCCGCGTGCTCAATTGTTTCCTTTAATGTCCAATATGTCCTTGAAAAATCTTTTTCAACGGTCATCTTGAGGGGCCATATTGGAGGGTAGATTAGTCATTACACTTTTAGTTAGTTAAGTTAAGTTGTTACATGATGGTTAGTCAGTTAGTAAGCTTAGCTTAGAACACTCTGTATATATTTGTTTTCTTTCTTGTAATTCACATATACAGTAAATGAGAAAATATCCATTTCTCTTCTTTCTCTCTCTAAACAGCCAAAGTTAATAAAACTATTTGTCGAATGAAACTATTTAACAAATGAAACTATCTGTTGCAGAAACTATTCGTCAAACAAAATTATTTGTCGTCGCCGCATCACGTGGGAGAGAGAGAGAGAGAGAGAGAGAGAGAGAGTCATGAACATTATTTTTGATTGAGAGATGTCTTTAACAATGATATGGAAAATGACAGCTAAAAATCTCATCTATTTCTCCATAACTTCACTATTCCCCAGTTATCACCTAGAAAAGTGCCATTGCTATTGGAAAAATAAAAACCAAGCTCGGTAACATACCAATAACACCTATTCATTTTAAACAAATTTGAACCGCAAAGAATAACTATATCTCTATCGAAAACAGGAAGCTCTACTTCATATCGTATAGAATTTGTTTCATCATCGAACCAATAAAATCGACAAGTATAACTCGTCGTATCCGTGAAATTCATACGAAATTTCCAAGAAATATAGCCACCAGGTTTGACTACCTGCGCCCTACGATCGTCACACCCCATGACTAAATCAGGAACGTTTCCATTGGTAATGGTAATTCTATATGGTTCAAGCCATTTGCTCGAAGGCGGAGCTTTGACTTTCAATTGACTATCAAAACCATATATGAGATAAGCAAGATGGAACACAAAACAGAGGAACAAACACCATTTTGAGAACAAACCCATGTTTCAAAAAAGTTTTTTTGTTTATAACTAATCATGTTGTCATGGTATATATATATATATATATATATATATATATATATATATATATATATATATATATATATATATATATATATATATATATATATATATATATATATATATATATATATATATATATAAAACATGATCATATTAATAATATTATCCAACTATCAGTTAGGTACACCTAAGAATCATTTAAAAGGTGGTTATATTAATTTCAATTAAAGTTACAATGTTATAAGGTTTTTACCAATAGCGATATCTATTGTAATGATATTATTCTATATATTAAATCACGTCATTTTTTTGATCGTGACATGGGCTTTTTTTTTCAGGTTTGTAACGCTGCTTCTCTTCTTTTTGGGTTTGTTCATATCGGGTTTACACGCGGGTATCGGGTTGTTTTCGGATCCACCGTCTATTCTTTTCACACGTGTTCTTTGACGCTGCTTTCTTGTCGGATGCTTGCCGCTTCATCTTTTTCTCTTCGTAGTTCGATTTCTTTCTGTGCCGTTGTGGTGAATATCTGTCGGCAACGGGTTCTTCCATCGTCTGTGTAAGCGGTTTGCATGTCGGTGGCTTGCCCTTATCTTTGATCGGCGTCTTTCGCGTGTGATTGATTTGTGCGGTTCCGATGCAATCCCACAGACAAAGCTTCATCTTTGAGCTTAGGGTTTGGGGCAAACAAAAAATCTCAGACAACCAATAAATGAAGCGGCAGAGGGAAGGGATGTTTCGCAAGGGTGGTTGACCCGTCCGCCGCTAATGATTTCAGGTTTTGCTCCAAAAATTCAACAGCCCTTTAATGTTGAGTAGCGAAGGATGCATAGATCAACTACCTTCTTCTTATTCATCTTCCAATCCAGCAACAGCGCAACTCCCAGCTGATCGGAATATCGCGCTACCCATCCCATATGGGGTGTTTAGTATTGCGTTTATTAAACCGATCATCACGGGGACCATTAATGTAATTTCGTATTTATTCTTGACGGGGGTGGTGACGATGGATTTTGGTTGTCTGAGTTAATCGGGCAAAGTTGAGATTTACTGCACCTTGGCGGGGCATTTTCCAGCGGTTTTTGCTTTTGATACGGCCTCGGATAATGCAGCCATGATAGTTTAATCCTCTTTGTTCTGATATATATACAGATCTGAGCCTCATTCTTTATTGAATAAATTTTGTTTCTTTCGTTTGAATTTTTGATCTTTTATGGATCTGACCGTTTTACATTTTCTCTGATTCTATCAATTTTTTAGTTCAATGATTTGGAAAACCTAATCCCCTTTTGACGTCTCCTAATTGATACAATAAGTGTAAGGTATTCTCCTTCAAATAGACTTGACGATTTGATTTGGTTTGGTTGTATTAATTTCTTTCACGAACTTCTCTAGATTCAAATTTGATGCTGTGTGAACTGGTTCGCGCTCTAAACCAATGTGATGATTGCGGTAACAAATCGCTCACTGATTTTCAATTTTCCCTTGGGGATTTCTAATGTTCCATCAATTATGATTTTTTGATTCGATTTTCAATTAGATGTTCTATCAATTTTGGATTTCTAATGTATTTTGAACTCTAAAACAACTGGATGTTTTTGAAAGCTTACTACTTTTGAAGTTTTAATAAAAAAACTGTGGTTATTATTGTCATAAATTCCAAGAGAAAAATGACGGTTTTAATATGGTTTTTAGGAAGTTGAATGGTTTTCAAAAGTTGGAAGTTCTACTATTTTTAAAGTTCTGTGACCAAACTAGAATGGAAGCAAAATCATGTTCCTTTCATTGCAATTTTCTTTATTTTAATCCATCTTTTCAAGTTTGTTTTTTAACAAAGGAATTTTATTTATCAAGGATTTCTCTTTTGTGAACCGTCTTTTCAATTTGACATTAGTTTGATTAGTCATATTTGATTGACAGGTCGAAGGGAGGGAAGTTTGTACTGAGAATAGAAGACACGGACCTGGAGAGATCAACCAAAGAATCGGAGGAAGCTGTGTTGGGAGACCTCTCGTGGCTGGCCCTTGCCTGGGATGAAGGTTGGTTCTCTCTTCATCCTTTTTGTTCCGAAATTAGTGTCAGTATCAAATTGAAGAAGATTTAGCTTCAAAATGTGTATGAATTGTCATGGCTACGGAGAGAAAACAACAAAATGTCATGCAATTAGAAGAAATTTTTTCTTTAAAAACAGCTTCTTTTGGAATTCCTTTGAATTTGTTTCAATTGTTGATGTTGATCATCCAGTCCCTGGCGTTGGTGGTGATTACGGTCCATACAGGCAGTCAGAAAGGAATGATTTGTACAAACAATATGCTGAGAAGCTTCTACAATCTGATCAAGTTTATCGTTGCTTTTGCTCAAAAGAGGTAAGTGTCGTCGAACTTGATATATGTAATGGCTATAATTCAAGTTAAGAAATGATCTTTTTTTTCTATATATTATAAACTGATGTACTATCTTTGAATAAAACTATATTGCATATTGTTGTTATGTGGTATTTATGTTGGTTTTTATCCTATAAAATCTTTTAGGAACTTAAACAAATGAAGGAAATTGCAAAAGAAAAACAGCTACTTCCTGTATATACTCGAAAGTGGGCCACTGCAACAGATAAAGAAATTCAACAAGAGTTATCAAAATAATTGACCACATTGAACCAGCCACTTACGAAGCAGACAACTGAGTAGCTTTACAAGTGTGTAGATGGTTCATGGACTGAAGCTGAATCTACAGCAAAAAAGGTTCCATTTTTTTTAGCTTTTTAATCTTTTATTTTATCTTTATAATTTCTTTCACTTCAGTCTATAACCATCTTTCAGGTATCAGAGAATATCAAGAACAAAGTTTCTGCTGCTACAGAAGAGGTTTGTGAATCTATTTAGTTCTTCTTCTTGGAAGTTTGGACAGTATCTTTTATAAACAAAAGGGTAAAATGGTCATTTACTCATATACAGGTAAAATAAACTTTAGGGATTGGGAAGCAGGAATCCACAGAATCCTCCAGCTCATCAGCTAATGAATCTTCTGGAACAAAATCTGATAAACAGTCAGCAGATAAAGAAGAAAATACATAGGAATTCGGGCATGCTGACTCAGCAGAAACTATATTTAGCAAGGTCATATCAGGTGTTTCTTCTTCTTTTCAAAAGGCAAAAGACGCAAAAGTCTTTGACTTGGCAAAAAAAGGTTATGGCTTTGTGAAAGATGAATTGAGTGGTAGTCCGAGTAAGAGGAAAAGGGCAAAAGCTGCTTCTTCACAAGCTAATGTTGAAAGAAGTACAAGAACAGATATTGTTGTTGTTCCTGTTAAACAGTCAAAGTTAAATAAAAAGTGGGAGGCTTTTAAGGCGAAAGTAAGTCTTTCGAAGTTTTATTTTTAAGTGTTTATTAATTGAAATAATTTATTGTAACTTGTATTGTATTCTTTAGATGCAAGGTCATCTGTTGTTCAAGCGAATGAATGGCTTTAGTGAACCTGTTGTGACCAAGAGCCAAGAGGTATAAACACTTGAATTCCATTAATTGTTCCTTCTTTAGTTGGATGAGGGTATTTTGGTCTGTTGACAGAAAAAGGAACAATGGAATTAAATTCCATTCCAAATTCCTGTAGGAATGATGCAAGAATTCGAAATCTGTCTATTTGATGTTATTTTGCAAGTATGTCAATTTTCTAAAGGGTATTTTGGTAATTTTATAATTTATTTGTGTTCTTTTTTCAAATGGGATTTTACAGATAGTGTAACAACTGTCAAATTAGGTCAACGAAAGTCAACTCAAGTCAACCGACACGTATGATAGGTCAATAGAATGAAATATAAATTTCATAACATATACAATGTATTATTTGATATTATAATATTATGTACGCAAATTCAAAACAATTATACGAACAAACGCTATTAAGTTAGATATTTTCAAAATAAAAATTTAATTATTTTACGTCATGAATAGTGTCCGGTGTGAATAGTAATCCAGTGTGAATAGTATCCAGCGTGAATAGTGAACGGTAAATTACAAATTTTATATCGAAACGTAGATAAAAATATGACGGTTCCGAATATATATTTATATTAGTACCAAACGTTATATATAAACAGTTATGATAGAAAAACGGTAAAAATATAAAACTCTTCAGAATATTATAAAATTTATATCGAAACGTAGATAAAATTACGACGGTTCCAAATATATATTTATATTTTTACAAAACGTTGTATATAAAAAGTTATAATAGAAAAACATATAATTCAACTTGAAAGCGACGTTTGATTATTATTATTATTATTATTATTATTATTATATATATATATATATATATATATATATATATATATATATATATATATATATATATATATATATATATATATATATATATTCACGGATGATTCAACCGACGGACAACCTTTCAATTATTATTATTATTATAATATATATAGCGGGTCCCACTCCATTATTATTCAATTTTACATATTTTACCCTTAAAAATTAATATATTCATTTTGAACCATACGTATTCAAAACGTATTGTTAAGTTTAATAATATATATTGTTTTATAAAACACAAAATATACCGTTACAACAGTATCGTCGATACGAACAACCTAACGTCAAAATTTCATATTATGGATATCAGTTTTATATTTAATATTTTCTTTTTATTTAAAAAGAAATTATATTTATATTTAAACCTCATACTCTTATTAAACTTACAACTAATACCCTTTCGGTAATTCGTTAGAGATTTTCAGTTAAAAAGTTGATATTATTAAACTACGATTTTCGTAGATTACATTTTTATAAACAAAAATTATTTATCTTATATAAAAACTATCAAATCTATTTAAAGAGTATTTTAAGGGTATGTTTTGTCATAAACAAATTATAAAAGCTATAATTATCAAATCTATGTATATTGAGGGCCGCTATACGAAAATAAATCTACTATAAATATAAGCTTCATTTCTATCATTTCTTCATACCTTAGATTTTTCTCTCTATATCACTAGATAATATTGTTAGAATATTCTTCGATATATATAGAGATATACGAAGAATGAGCGGTAAAATAGATATTTCAGTTATAAATATAGTGAGTTCGAGTTAAAGAGTCGTGCGATCTAACAACAATCGGCGACAAGATGCTAGTCGACATTGAGGTGAGTTCATACCCCTTCTTTTTACCATTATTCAAGTTTTTAGGGGAAGAATACAAGTTATATTATAAAAATGACTATTTATGGAACATTTGCAACAATAGTAAACAAAATGCAAATTTGGTAAAACGTTATTATTATAACAATTCAATTATAATTCCAAAAATATAATATCGATTGATCTACTTACGAGAACGGTGTCTAGGCCGATCAATTGGGCTAGGTTGTTGGATTTCCGAAAGGCTTATACGCTGAAAGGGTCCTGCCTCCTCATTTGATCTTCTACCTGGCCGTTCTTTATTTGATAGTCATGAAATATTATATTGGCATTAATAAAGAGTAAAACCAAATTATTACACTACTATTGTAGAAAATATCTTAAAATGTGTTATTTATAATCATCTAAATAAATTATTTCACCTATATTCGTAAATATATGCTTTTTATGACAGAACACTAAAAATAAACTATTATAGGAATAGTTTGTGGATACAAAGGTTACTAAGACGTTTTAAACAAGACAAATAATTATATAGAATATATAATTATTATACATTACTATATTGTGCAAATACAAGGGTTTTACATATACAAAGTTTACGTAAACAAGTTGATATACATACATTTTTGTGAGACGGGTTTTCACTGGTGCTTATTTAAGCATGATACAATAAGTCCTGCATTTATAACCAGAGTCTCGGTAAGAGAACGTGATAATTGTGTATAGATCTATACGGGATTGACAATCCCGCACCTGAACTGCTAGCTACAGTTAGACCGACGGGTCTGGGGTGACAAATGTCATAACATTCCGACGCCTGAAGAACGTTGCAGCAGGCCTACAAGGTCACAGTATGGTTATAGGACGTCTTACATGGGAAAACAATCAACTTATTAAAATGTTTACGTGGATAAATACATACTTCAAATAGTTTTATACTATAATACAACTTACGTTATACATTTTTAGTCTTTGGATCTTTTAAGACTACAACACATTTATAAGAAAATATTGGATTTTCTGGATTACGATACTACATTTTACAAGAAAATGGATTACTCATACAAGTTTTATAGAATTAAAACTACATTATAACAAATTACAAATATAAGTATGGATTTACTTATACACACTGGTTTTATGGAAATTAAAACTACATTTTATCAAGATATAAATACAAGTACGAATTACTTACACATACGAGTTTTATGGAATTAAAACTACAATTCAGTAAGATACAAATAAAATACGATTTCACCTACGTAAAGGTTTTACAAAATTAGATCTACAACTAATCTACGAATAAACATGTATTCACATAGAAAATATTGGATTTTCTGGTTTTAAACATTATCTCTTTACAAGGAAAAAGGACTATGAATTTTCTCATACAAAAATCTTATGAACTCACCAACGTAATGTTGACACTTTTTGAAACTACTTGTATTCTCAGGAAATTGATGAATCAGGTAACTACAAGTTTTGACGATGGTTCATTATGGTATCATACTATGTATTTAATATCATATTGTAATTGTAATTGGAACATATTGTATTTTGAACTCTTGTAACATTTACAAATATGTATATGATGGATGTGTTTGCTTTGATCACTATTGTACAAACGTTGTTATGATACTGTTTATGAAGTCATCCACCCTCAGACGATTCCGCCATCGTGGTTTGGGGGTGTGACAGATTGGTATCAGAGCATTGTTTATAGTGAACTAAGTATATCAATCTATTTAAGATATACAACTATAAATACAATGGGACTAAAACTCTCTAAAACAATCTGTACAAAGTATACTTTAAAATACAATGATATTTTTATAAAGTATAAGTACAAGTACATACATACTAGAACAGTGTCATAACTAGAACAATACAAGAGTAATAAGATGAGTTGAACACTACGAGTAAGCCTAGGTAGTTATGTGATCATACCTAGGACAGATAGAGCCTGATCAACTCTATTTGTCCAAGGTATGACTAACATGTACTTAGAAATAGTCGTAGTGAACAACAAGTCTAAAAACTTACTAAGAACCATATATAGAGAAACTCTAAAAATATCTCACAGGAGAAATGAAGAGTCTCACAGGAGAAATGAAGAGTCTTAAAACCCCTATATAACACCAAGATCAAGCATGTTATTAGCATCCAAAAATAAATCTCTCCATTAATCGTTTCATATTCTTAGCATTAACAATTCATCAATTTACACCTTATGGAAAAGAAATTGAAACCACACAAATATAGTCCCTTGAGTTAAAGACTATGTCAGATCCATCATACTACATATTTCTAAGTCTAGGGATTGAGTTGTCATTTTGGCAAACGTCGTGGTACAGAATGTCATATAATAAACAATACAATATAGTCCTAAAGTAAAATAAAGCTAAAATACTATAGGAGTATTTTACAATACTATAGAACCATACATCTAGACACTTTATGGATCTCTTATACCCAAATCCTTATATAGTCGACCTGACATTTCAATAATACATAACCAATAACTGTTATCGAAAACTTAATCTCAATGGCTCAAGAATACCACCAATAAACATGAAATGATCGCCTACGTTATTTATGGTTGAACCGGTGAACAATCAATGTTGATCAATGTGTTTCACACACTACAATGGTTGAGAGCTTTAGAGATTGAAGAATCTTCTTAAAACTCGCTGCAGATACTTAATACCTTAGAATACAACTACCATAGACATACAGATTGCTTAATTTAAATCTTATGTTAATCTTATTAAAAGATAACCACCATACACATATTACAGACTGAGCAATGTCTAAGACTTAGATTGAGAGCCAAAGAAGGCAGAAGAATGATCTTTTGGATCTGGGAAATTCCAATCTTCATTAGAAGGTACTTGACTTGAACCTTCCTGAGGAATAGGAATGGCCATACCTTCTATCATAGGATGGGAGCCTTCATCATGCTCAAGTAAATCAAGATTTATATCTTCCTGATCTAAGAAACTCCAATTTTCATCAACAAGTACTTGACTTGGACCTTCCTGAAGGATAGGAATGGTCATACCTTCTATCATAGGATGTGAAATTTCATCATTTACATTCTCAAGTAAATCAAGATTCATATCTTCCTGATCTAAGAAACTCCAATTTTCATCAAAAGGTACTTGACTTGGACCTTCCTGAAGAATAGGAATAACCATATTTTCTATTATAGGATGTGAGCCTTCATCATTTACATGCCCAAGTAAAGCAACATCTATAGCAGAACCGGATGGCAAAGATTGCTGCTGTGCATGGGTCCTTGATGAAGTTTCCTCCATTTCCTCAGCCTTTCGTTTCCTGTAAACATCTCTAAAGACAGCTTGCCTAAATTTCTTTGTGGTATCAGTCATCTTCGAACTGGAACCCTTGAATATTTCTTTTTTCTCATTTTCTATACCAAGTATTACGTCTGCTTCATTAGGAATATTATTCAATTCCTGTTACATAAATACCTTCAGTCAATACAATCTCATGGTACTAAAATTTTGAAAAAAAAAATGCAATTTTTAACCTGAGTATTGTTAATAAGAGTTTCTAGACTCTTAAGCTGTCTTCGAGGCCATTTTGGTATGCCTAACTCCCTACAACATTTCTTCAACCGTGTTATTCCAACATTTAGTTCCCTTGCAGCTTGTTCAATGGTCTTGTCAAAATGCATGGATATTATTTCCTTAGTCAACGCACGGTCAAAACCACTTTTTCTACGAAGTTCAATGGTTCTTGGACTCAAAGAATCAAATCTGGTTGTACTATTGTCATTCTGAATCATTTGAGCATTATCCTGATTTGTTAAACCAAAGATAAACTCTGGTGCAATAACTTTAGTATCTGCCGTCGGCAGTAACTGTTGATTTTCAGTTACGAACCCAGGGTTTTGAAATCCCTCTAGATTTCTTTGAATCATTTGAAGGTGATTCTGATATTGAAAGCCACCCACAAACCCAGGATTCGCTGAAGCAAACCCAATAGTGTCACCATGGATCAACTGCATTTGATCCTGACGTTGAATGTTAGTTAAAAACCCCTGATTTGTTAAATCTACTCCACTATGCAGTAGGGGCGCGTTCATGCTTAGATGATCATCAGTAAAATCATTTACGAATGAATCTGTGCATAACATATGTTAGATAATTGAGCAAAACAGACATAAATCTTAACAAAATGACTTAACCTGGAGGTAAGTTTTGAGATGGCTCATAAGCAAAGCCCAAAGATGAAGGCCCTGGATCTTCTGAAATAATACTCATCCTAGGAAAAACTTCAGGATCATTTTGAAGCTGATCCAGCGATAATATATCTGGAACACCTATACCTCACATAGTTTTAGAACAAAACACTAGAGAAAGAAATAAGAAAATAAAGGGAGTTTAGGATAATTACCAAACTCCAATGGAGATATATGATTTAATAGGGAGGTACCCTCTTCCGTTAGGAAATTCCGCTCACTTTCTGACAAGTTTTCCATATGAGATCTGTTTTCCATGCCTCGATTAGAAATATGAGATTTTATAAGAATAAACTGGTAGTAAGAAAGAGACTGAGACTGAAAAGATGTAGATATGAATGATGATACATACCCGTTTATATAGCATCTTACAGTTGGAATTGAAAGTGCAATCCGCGTCTTTATTATCAAAAATTCAACCATCTACAGTAGATGCGACCTTTCGACTACCCTAAGTGCCAAAATTTTCAACATTCACTGTTTAATTCCGATAATGACAGAATAAAAAAAAAATTCATCTATAGTAGATGCGACCTTTCCACTACCCTAATTGTCATTTTTATTACATTCACTGTTTAACTCCGATAAAGACAGGAAAACGAAAAGACTCTTTATAAAAAAAATGTATATAGCCTAAAATCGGAAATAATTCAAAGAACAGTTAATTAAATAATATTATAATCTAATCATAAATAATGAATTAGAACCTACTCACCTGGCGTATGTACAGCTCATGGCCCCCCTGTATCTTGCATATTTTATTCCTCCTATGCGCATCAGCTATAAAATGACATTACATACATACATACATACATACATACATACATACATACATACATACATACATACATACATACATATATACATACACACATACATACATACGTACGTACATACATACATACATACATACATACATACATACATACATACATACATACATACATACATACATACATATATACATACATACATACATACATACATATATACATACACACATACATACATACGTACGTACATACATACATACATACATACATACATACATACATACATACATACATACATACATACATGCACACATACATATATACAGACACATACATACATATATACATACATACATACATACATACATACATACATACATACATACGTACATACATACATACATACATATACATACATACATACATACATACATACATACACATACGTACATACATACATACATACATACACACATACACACATATATACATATATACGTACATACATACATACATACATACACATATACATACGTACATACATACGTATATACATACATACATACATACATGCATACATACATACATACATACATACATACATACATACATACATAAATACATACACATATACTTACATACATACATACATACATACATACATACATACATACATACATACATACATACATACATACACACATACATACAAAATCAAAGCAACCGAAAACTAGGGAACACCAAGTATGGACTGAATTTACCTAGGAACATAAGGAACAAGTGAAATAGAAATACCGACATCTCTTCTTAAACACTTGAGAATCTATTCAAAGTACTAAATTTCGGGACGAAATTCTTTCTAACGGGTAGATAATGTAACAACTGTCAAATTAGGTCAACGAAAGTCAACTCAAGTCAACCGAAACGTATGATAGGTCAATAGAATGAAATATAAATTTCATAACATATACAATGTATTATTTGATATTATAATATTATGTACGCAAATTCAAAACAATTATACGAACAAACGCTATTAAGTTAGATATTTTCAAAATAAAAATTTAATTATTTTACGTCATGAATAGTGTCCGGTGTGAATAGTAATCCAGTGTGAATAGTATCCGGCGTGAATAGTGAACGGTAAATTACAAATTTTATATCGAAACGTAGATAAAAATATGACGGTTCCGAATATATATTTATATTAGTACCAAACGTTATATATAAACAGTTATGATAGAAAAACGGTAAAAATATAAAACTCTTCAGAATATTATAAAATTTATATCGAAGCGTAGATAAAATTACGACGGTTCCAAATATATATATTTATATTTTTACAAAACGTTGTATATAAAAAGTTATAATAGAAAAACATATAATTCAACTTGAAAGCGACGTTTGATTATTATATATATATATATATATATATATATATATATATATATATATATATATATATATTTACGGATGATTCAACGGACAACCTTTCAATTATTATTATTATTATAATATATATAGCGGGTCCCACTCCATTATTATTCACTTTTACATATTTTACCCTTAAAAATTAATATATTCATTTTGAACCATACGTATTCAAAACGTATTGTTAAGTTTAATAATATATATTGTTTTATAAAACACAAAATATACCGTTACAACGGTATCGTCGATACGAACAACCTGACGTCAAAATTTCATATTATGGATATCAGTTTTATATTTAATATTTTCTTTTTATTTAAAAAGAAATTATATTTACATTTAAACCTCATACTCTTATTAAACTTACAACTAATACCCTTTCGGTAATTCGTTAGAGATTTTTAGTTAAAAAGTTGATATTATTAAACTACGATTTTCGTAGATTACATTTTTATAAACAAAAATTATTTATCTTATATAAAAACTATCAAATCTATTTAAAGAGTATTTTAAGGGTATGTTTTGTCATAAACAAATTATAAAAGCTATAATTATCAAATCTATGTATATTGAAGGCCGCTATACGAAAATAAATCTACTATAAATATAAGCTTCATTTCTATCATTTCTTCATACCTTAGATTTTTCTCTCTATATCACTAGATAATATTGTTAGAATATTCTTCGATATATATAGAGATATACGAAGAATGAGCGGTAGAAATAGATATTTCAGTTATAAATATAGTGAGTTCGAGTTAAAGAGTCGTGCGATCTAACAACAATCGGCGACAAGATGCTAGTCGACATTGAGGTGAGTTCATACCCCTTCTTTATACCATTATTCAAGTTTTTAGGGGAAGAATACAAGTTATATTATAAAAATGACTATTTATGGAACATTTGCAACAATAGTAAACAAAATGCAAATTTGGTAAAACGTTATTATTATAACAATTCAATTATAATTCCAAAAATATAATATCGATTGATCTACTTACGAGAGCGGTGTCTACGCCGATCAATTCGGCTAGGTTGTTGGATTTCCGAAAGGCTTATATGCTGAAAGGGTCCTGCCTCCTCATTTGATCTTCTACCTGGCCGTTCTTTATTTGATAGTCATGAAATATTATATTGGCATTAATAAAGAGTAAAACCAAATTATTACACCACTATTGTAGAAAATATCTTAAAATGTGTTATTTATAATCATCTAAATAAATTATTTCACCTATATTCGTAAATATATGCTTTTTATGACAGAACACTAAAAATAAACTATTATAGGAATAGTTTGTGGATACAAAGGTTACTAAGACGTTTTAAACAAGACAAATAATTATATAGAATATATAATTATTATACATTACTATATTGTGCAAATACAAGGGTTTTACATATACAAAGTTTACGTAAACAAGTTGATATACATACATTTTTGTGAGACGGGTCTTCACTAGTGCTTATTTAAGCATGATACAATAAGTCCTGCATTTATAACCAGATTCTCGGTAAGAGAACGTGATAATCCCGCACCTGAACTGCTAGCTACAGTTAGACCGACGGGTCTGGGGTGACAAATGTCATAACATTCCGACGCCTGAAGAACGTCGCAGCAGGCCTACAAGGTCACAGTATGGTTATAGGACGTCTTACATGGGAAAACAATCAACTTATTAAAATGTTTACGTAGATAAATACATACTTCAAATAGTTTTATACTATAATACAACTTACGTTATAAGAAAATATTGGATTTTCTGGATTACGATACTACATTTTACAAGAAAATGGATTACTCATACAAGTTTTATAGAATTAAAACTACATTATAACAAATTACAAATATAAGTATGGATTTACTTATACACACTGGTTTTATGGAAATTAAAACTACATTTTATTAAGATATAAATACAAGTACGAATTACTTACACATACGAGTTTTATGGAATTAAAACTACAATTCAGTAAGATACAAATAAAATACGATTTCACCTACGTAAAGGTTTTACAAAATTAGATCTACAACTAATCTACGAATAAACATGTATTCACATAGAAAATATTGGATTTTCTGGTTTTAAACATTATCTCTTTACAAGGAAAAAGGACTATGAATTTTCTCATACAAAAATCTTATGAACTCACCAACGTAATGTTGACACTTTTTGAAACTACTTGTATTCTCAGGAAATTGATGAATCAGGTAACTACAAGTTTTGACGATGGTTCATTATGGTATCATACTATGTATTTAATATCATATTGTAATTGTAATTGGAACATATTGTATTTTGAACTCTTGTAACATTTACAAATATGTATATGATGGATGTGTTTGCTTTGATCACTATTGTACAAACGTTGTTATGATACTGTTTATGAAGTCATCCACCCTCAGACGATTCCGCCATCGTGGTTTGGGGGTGTGACAGATAGCAGTAGATATGCAGGAAAGATGGGAGACTAGTGATCATCATGTAGTTCACAAACTTCAGGAGTAAGCTGTTATAACTTTTTGTTTTCCTATTTTATTTATCTCTAAAATATAAATTTTTTGGTTTAAATGGTTCCTTGATATTGTTTTTTTCTGTAACGGTATTAATGAAAGTGTTTTTAGAGTATATATATATATATATATATATATATATATATATATATATATATATATATATATATATATATATATATATATATATATATATATATATATATATATATATATATATATATATATATATGAATCAGTTTTCGTGCAACAACTCCAATTATTTGGTCCTAACAGTGATTACACCTATTGCATATTTCTATGCGTTATTTATTCAGAATGTTTAATAATTTGTCTATGTTTTTATGATCTTCATTTTTTTAGCAAGTTTGATCAAAAAAGGAAGTTACACAAAGCAGATCTAGAAAATACAATTACATATGGTGGCATGAAAAGTTGCTACATAAGGTAACAAAGGAATAGATGTTTAGTAAATTTTTATTTAAGGCGACATACTTTCATTTATTTTTTTATAGTAGCATTACATTTTAATTTCTTTCAATTCTATCTATTATGACAATGTTATTTTTATTTCTTTTTATTAAGGCATTGTACTTTGGAAATTCTAACTCATCGACCCGTGCAACGCACGGGTCACCCGCTAGTTATATGTAAAATTGTGTTATATAATAAAGATTAAATGCTATCTTTGGTGTAAATTATTTTTCACCATATTTTAATTTTCTTACCTTATAAGGTCGAAATTTATTACCTTTGTAAAAAGAAAATTAACAAATTTCCTTGTAGTCATATTAACTTTGTTATGTAATTTCTTAACAAACTCATTGAATTGGAAGTACGTTAATTTTGTTTTATTATTTTAAAATTTAATTACTTTTGTATCGTACGCTGGCATGTGTGGCTACGATCCTCTACTTGTATATGTAAAACAAGGAACATTAAAATCAGTCTAAGCCATGAGTTTCAAAGCAAAATGTTCATTTTATCTATATATCTAATGTTACATCTTGTGATATTTTCATATGCTTTTGATAGCCCTTTGAAAATTAAAACTCCTCTTCCAAGCAAATGGCTCGAACCATCTTTGTTATATTTACATACTAGGTGCGTATCAGTGTGATGCCGCGGCTGACAAATAATTTTTTTTTCTGTAATTAATTTTTTAGCAGACGTTTTGTGTTAAAAAATCCTTTTCGTTTTAGGTTAAAAATAAAAGCACGTTGTTATGTTTAGTTCAAAATAGAAAATCTTGTTGATATTGATTAAAAGTACATTGTGTTTTTGGTTAAAAATAAAAATACAATTTTGTTTTGGATTGAAAATAAAAATACATTGGTGTTTTAGTTCGAGTTTCACAACGTTTAACATTGAGTTTGCATGACATTATAAAATGTTGTTGTTTTTGGTTAAAAAGAAAAATATATCGTTATTTTGGGTTAAAGTTAAAATTAAAATAATATTTTTGGTTGAAAATAAAATGACATTATCGTTAATATTTATTTACAAAAATACTGTTCGAAGCGACAAGTAAACCCGAATATATATTCTTTAAGTAGTTCGAATATGAAAATTAAAAATCACTATTACATTTAACACCAAAAAATATTGAAGATGTGACGATTCACCATGGAAACTCATTGCCATCAATTAGTAAAATCTTGTTCATAGATAACATATTAGTTGGCGTATGTTTTTTTCAACTAAAGACGTCTAAATTATAATAATTAATTTCTTTAATTCTTTAAGTGTAATGTCATAACAGGAAATGTGTACAAATATTGTAATCAAACGAATGAAAATAAGAAAAAAAAATAAAATAAGAGTAAACAATCACTCATTCCGCAATTCTTTATTTGGAGGCATATCGACTTAATAGTTATGTTAAAACACTTAAATTAATATTAATATATTTTAATTTGAAAAATACTGTTTTGACAAATTGTTATCAATATATCTTACTTTATAACATAATTATCAAAATATGGGTTTCAATTTATTTTGGTTAAACGCGGCATGGTTTGAATGTGTACGTCATAATTATGGTGTTACTTCTAAAAAACAAACTTAAAAATAATAATAAGCTCATTTATTTTTTAATTAAATTATTATCTTTTGTCATCGATCTATATTTTAGGGATTTTTTGAATTTAGATGAATTTTATTTAAATTTACAAAGGATGTGATACCTATTTTTTAGGGGTTTTTTGAATTTTGATTGTGATATCCGGAAATCATAAACCTGATTTATTAAGATTTATTTTGAATTTAGATTGAATTAAATTTAGAGTGCTATGTGGCAAATAAAGGCCTTAAAAGTATGTCACGTGGCACTAAAGTGCTTTGTTTATTTGTATGTATAGATGACTTTGTATCAATATTGCTATTATTTTTTATTTAACATTATGTTCTTACATATAAATTGAATAACTATCATACACGATTTCTGAGCTTCATAGTTTTTTAATACTTAAATGTTGGTTTGTTAAATTTTATAGATAGTGCTTGTATATTAAAAGTTATTCTCATGTTTTTTTTAGGGTTTAGTAACATGCCAGAAATAAAACACTAGCATAAAAAACCACATAGGTCACACTATAAAAATTGTGACCATAAACTGTTAGCCATGATATTTTTTAAACCAAACTAAAATCTATCTTCGTTTCATTATTAGTGTACCTATGACTAGATTAAAACTTAGTGACTACATCTCATGGAAATCCATAGCCATATAATATAACCATGGCTATTGGATAACCGAGGTCATAAACCTTTATGAACTCATAATTTTCTTTTATTATTGCAATTGTTCATCATATAACCGTGGTCATTGTTAACCTATATCCACATTAATTTGTATCCAAAGTGTTTTCACAATGTTAAACATGACTATTGTCTATCAATTGGACAGAGAAAAATCAACTAAACCATGGCTATATTAATATTTTTCCCACGACTCTTGTTTACCATATAGTCATGTAAATTTGTATTTTGCCATGACCCTTTCTGTCATTAAGACATATAAACACTAATAAATAACTAAACCATGGCCAAACATTTTTTACAAACAAACACTTTTTTTAACTTAGATTATTGTTTATCTTACAACCACATACATTTATATTCACTAATTTTCATCTTTTAAACATATAAACCCAATTAAACGATGACAAAAATTGTTTTATAAATACATGCATTATCGACTATGGAGAGTCGTTACACTATAATAACATTTATTTTTATTCACCGTGGCTTTTCGTACCATTCAAACTCAAAAATATCGTTCAATATGGCTATTGTTTATCTTTTTGAGGCAATAAATTATTGACACAATAAATTAATTAAGTTTTTTTTTTTTTTTGAAACCGGCAAATATTATAAAAGACCCACATCTAACAAGTAGATAGATGGGGAAGGAAGATACAAACAGTTTACAAAAGTTTAGAAAAAAGACAGAAATACCCTAGGAAAGGGCTTAAACACCAAGCATTCCAATCTAAGTTACTGCTTCGCCTTCTAAATTTTATCCAGTTACGCTACAAGGAAAGGGGTTATTACCGGCGACATATGTCGCCGCTAAAGATAATAAATGTCGCCGCTAATACCTTTACCGGCGACATGTCGCCACTATTGAGTCGCCGCAAATAGTTCGTCGCTAATGGCTAAACGTCGCCGCTAATGCGTCGCCGGTAATAGTTGTCGCCGCAAATGACCGTTGTCGCCGGTAAAGACGTCGCTGCTAAGAGCATCCACAATGGTGGAGCTTTTTATTAGAGTTTTTTCAAAAAAAATTATGACATGTCATTGCCACATAATTATATTAAAAAGCTTATAAATCTTCCACTATAGTAAAAGCTTTTTCATTAAGCTTTTTCATAAATCTTGATACATTTAATTATTTTGTATAAATACAAATATCAATAAAATAATAATAAATCTTAAAAAGCTTGAATGGTAGAGCTTTTTAATGGCAAAGTTATATAAAAAAGCTTTGCTAACAAAAAGCTTCCACTATAGTTGTTAAAGCTTTTTTAATTGAAAAAGCTCTACAAAAAGCTTTGAAAAAGCACCATAGTGGATGCTCTAATGGTTGTCTCAGTTTCCGGTGATGACGTGTCACCGGAGATGGCGTCGCCGCTAAAGAGGACAACTGTCGCCGCTAAAGGTTATTTTTAATTATATTTTTAAATTATTATTATTATTTATTATTATTATTATTATTATTATTATATTATTTCGAATTATGAATACTTTTAATATAAAATCAAAATTGTAATAAATGAACCAATATACGCGATAAACAATTCCAAACAAATACTAATATCTAAAACATAATCTTCTTTACACAAATTAACATAGTCAAACAACAAAAATAAGAAACTACTCTAAGTCGTCGTCTTGATCATCTTGATCGCCTTCATCACCTTGGGTATCCCCGGCACCCTTGCTCGTTCCACCACCGTGCCCTGGCGTGTACGTACGTAAAAATTCTGCCAACGCATCTCTGTGTCTTGGATCCTCAAGCATCTGTGCAAGCGCATCCTTCAAAAAAATAAAAATGTATATTATTAGTTAAAAATAAATTAATTATTTAACAATGAAGTAGTTAACAATTAATATTTACCTTTGTAGGTGCTTCTTGGGAAGGTTGGCCTACATCAAAATGAGGCGGTATTGTCGGAGTCACGGGAGGTTTACGGCCAATCCCTTTGTAATGTCCACGGCGAGAACCCAACACCTTTTCAAATACCCCAACTTCCTTCGCGGGTTCCGGGGAGGGATCGTTTAATAACTCAAACTCACGTTCCAACTCAATCTGCATTTTACATAAATAAATAAAAAGTTAGCATTTTACATATATTAAATATAATAATGATGTTGAACTAATTTTTTTGTATAAACACTTACATATTGTTGATAAGCCAGGTCACTGTCCCATGTCCCATCTTTGCGGGTGTGAGCCTTCATGAATTGTTTGATTTTCTTTCTACCCTGTTTAACGATAAAAAATTAGATTTGAAACAAAGCATTATCGATTTGAAACAAGCGGTAATATATATACAAAGCATTACCGATTTGAAACAAGCGTTGGTATATGTGCTTGTCCCCCCACGGTTGGTGTATTGTTGTTTTTGACGGGTTCCTTTGTTAGCATCAGATCGCCGTCGATATTCTGGTGTGCAAAAAAAGTCTATAGTTTTGTTCCAATTTTGAAGAAGCATACCCTCGGGGGGGTGAGCTCTAGCCCTGTCTATATCATTATATCCTCCTGCCTCATCAAACTTAACTTTTGCATCACTTTTCCGGTCCCTATACCGCTTCATCAGGACCGCATCAATACCACCCTTCAAATGCATACGCTCGCAATCATCCTCAATCGCATCAAAATCGAAGTTCCTCTACAAATTGAAAATAACTTAGTCAAGTAAAAATAAATAAATAAATAAATAAATAAATAACATACAAAAATAAAGTTATATAAATAATTTACCATGAGATGATGTACTAATGCATCCTTCTCGGCTTTGGTAACAGTGTTCCAATCTTTTCGATCAAAGGACATGTTATTCCACATGTATATCCCCACCTCACGAACAAAGAGGTCATACGGTCTACCAACCGGGGTATACGTAGTCGCTCTATCAAACTCCAATGTAAATTTTTGCCCTGTTTTATCGCGATGTCGTTGCAGTTCAAGGTTTTTAGCTTTACCTCTCGTTTTTCTTCTTGCCGGTACACCTGTAATATAAATTTAAAAATATTAGTCACGATTGTTATAATAAATGAATAAATACAATAAATTAAAAAATTATAATAACACTTACCGTCCATCTCATGTAGACCCGCGCCTCTCCAAGGCGGAAGTGGTGGATCCCCGGCCCCATCTCCACCATGGCCCATCACATCGGCCATGATATAAAGTAGCATCATCCAAAACGATGTCATCTCCTAACACATAAATAAATTACAATTGTTTTAATGATCTTCTTCACCCTCGGATACTTCGGTATCATAAGCAGACTCTGTATCATAATCAGCATCAGCATTATCAAACTCGCAATCAATCACTCTATTGACAGTAACCGTTGGCAGATCAACTTCAGTATCAGAGTCGTCACCGGTATCATAATTAGGAATGTTTTGAAAGTATTGACTCAAATCGATTACAATACCACAATTAGATGAAGAGGGGTTATGAACAACGTCGACATTTTCGGCTAAGACGATGTCATCATTTGGGACGCCGTTGTGAACATCCCAAATTTTTCGATGGTTGACCTCCTCGACGACCCACCAAGGATGATTGTTTTGGTTTCTTCGAGAAGGTTCTCGGATAAAAAATACTTGTTTGGCTTGGGATGCAAATATGAGTTGTTCATTTTTGTATATTTCACGTTCTGTGTTGATACTTGTGATATTATTTTCTGTTCGAGTATCAAACCACTTGCAGCGAAATAGTACAGCCGAAAACTCATACGTATATTGCACCTCAATAATTTCTTCTAATTGGCCATAATATTTTTCACTGTTCTCGCCGACCGCTAGCACCCCAGAGTTTTGCGTTCTTCGTTGTGCGTCACGATCAAGTACCATAAACCTAACACCGTTGACTATGCAAGCAGTGTAAGTAGAGGCATTTATTCCCACACCCATTGAAAGAGCTGACAACTCTTCGTGGAATTCCGGGGAATTTTCTGTTTTCATCGAGTAGACCTTCTGAAGAAACCAATTAGGAAAATTGGTTTTAATATCATTTCCAGGATGTTCGGATTCGAATTCTCTACATTGATGAGAAAAATATATAATAAGATATGATGGAAATATATAGTTAACATATAATAAAAAATTAAAGATAGAAACGCTTACTTCATATACTCTCTGACTGCTGCATAGTTGTCTAGTACAAATCATTCAATGTTTTGTTTTTCGATTGGATTAAGATGTTTGTTTCGCCTTGCGCTAGTCGGGCGACATTTAGACTCAAACCCCCAGAACTTTGTTTTTTCAACAACAACATATTCGTTTCTGTCGGGGCGATTAAATCGAGTCTGGACATCTCAAAGGTACATTGAACAAAATGTTAGAGCTTCTTCAGCGACATAACCTTCAGCCATGCAACCTTCTGGCCTTGCCTTATTTCTGACATAATTCTTTAATTTTTTCATATACCTTTCAAACGGATACATCCATCTCATATATACTGGACCTCCGCAAAGAGCTTCATCAGGTAAATGCAAAACTAAATGAATCATAATGTCAAAAAAGGCTGGAGGGTAAATCAACTCTAACTTGCACAAGATTGTAATAACATCGTTCTTGGCTTTCTTCATATCCTTCACCAACAGTGTTCTTGAGCAAAGTTGCTTAAAAAACATGCAAAGGTCCACTATCGGTGTATAGGTATCTTTGTTCAAAAACCCCCGTACTCCAATAGGCATCAAACGTTGCATAATGATATGATAATCATGAGACTTCAAAGCCGTAATGTTTTTATTGTTATCTGACACTTTACTACTGATATTGGATCCAAACCCATCTGGCAGTTTAATGTCTTTAACACATTGACAAAAAAGCTCTCGATCTTTACTTGTGAATGAGTATTTTGCTTGTGATCGGAAGAACTTCTTACCCCTCTTACGCAACCATTGCGGCCTCCGGATATTTAGCTTTTCCAAGTCCGACCGCGCATTAGAGGTGTGTTTAGTCTTGTCGTTCATTAGAAGCGTACTCAACAGACTGCAACACACATTTTTTTCAACATGCATTACATCTAGGTTGTGCTTCAGCTGCAAAGAAGACCAATACTCGAGTTCAAAAAATATGCTTCGTTTGGACCAATTCAACTCGAAGTCTTGCCTATCGGGTTCTTTTAATCCAAACTCAGGATGCTTGCCTGGTTTACGAAACAATAGACGATCTAGTTGAGCTTTTATATCTGCATTACTAAATTGTCTCGGAGGGGGCCTCATCTCTTGTTTCCCGTTAAAGTTCAGATTCTTTCTCAAATGATGGTTGGCAGCTAAGAATCGACGATGACCAAGATATACGATTTTATTTGTTACACTAACGGAAGGAGTGTCTTCATTGCAAGTTGGACATGCTTTGTAGCCTTGTCCGCTCCAACCTGATAAACTACTACGAGCTGGATAGTCGTTTATCGTACATAACAATGCCGCCTTCATAGTGAAGAACGTGTTGGTCGCTGCATCTTTAGTACGAACCCCCGTCTGCCATAACTGCTTGAGCTCTTCCACCAACGGCCTAAGAAAAACATCCATGTCCTTCCCAGGTGATTTAGGGCCAGGAATCAACAAGGATAACATGAATGATGTCTCTTTCATGCATAGCCATGGATGCAAATTGTATGTCGTGAGTATAACCGGCCACGTGCTATGAACTGAGCTCATGTTGCCATACGGATTAAAACCATCAGCTGCAAGCCCTAGGCGAACATTCCGGGGTTCCCTCGAGAAGTTAGGGTAGTTTTGATCAAATTCTTTCCACGAAGACCCATCAACAGGATGGCGCATCGTGCCTTCTTCTGATCGTCCGATAATGTGCCAGATCATATCTTTTGCTGTGTGCCTTGAACAGTACAAACGTCGGAGTCTGGGGGTCACAGGAAAGTAACGTAACACCTTGTGAGCTATCTTCTTACCGTTTGTCTTTTCATTGATCCACCGGCTCTCGTTACAGACAGGACAATTCTGCAAGGAGCTATATTCTTTCCAAAAGAGAGCACAGTCATTTCTGCACACATGTATCGACTCGTACCCCAAACCTATCTTTTTTAGTGTCTTTTTTGCTACATAATGTGATGATGGGATCTTGTTGCCTTCCGGATATGAAGATTGCAACAACTCAAGGAGTTCATCAAATGAACTATTAGTCCATTTGTGATTCACCTTGATATGCATAAGCTTTGCTAAGAAGTCTAGGGAAGAAAACTTAGCACACCCAGGATATAATTCTGATTGGACTTCCTTTAATAGGTCTTCAAAATCATCACAAACACCAATACTCTCTGTATCCAAGTTCCCTTCGTTGATGTTGCTATCCTCTTCCATCACCTCCTCCATAACGTCTTCAATAACATCAATCATATCGTTCCTTGGTGCCACATCATCCACAGCTGTATCGTTCCTTGGTGCCACATCATCCACATCTGAAGTTTCACCGTGATAGCACCACGTCTTGTATAACCGAGAGAACCCAAATACCCGCATATGATGTTTCATTAGATGCATAGGCAATAATTTAGTGTTATGACATCTTTGACACGCACATCTGACATAACCTCTGCTATCGGCATGTTCTTGGCAAATCTTGGCAAATGATTCGAGGCCTTGCTCGAACTCAGGTGACTTACGTTTTGGATTAGTAGTCCAGCTTTTATCGATAGGCATTATGCAACTGGAACATATATTAAGGTTTAAATAGGATAAAGTATTTGTATAGGAAACAATATGTTATACAATTAGATCGCTGAAAGGATAATTCAAAAACTATCCTCGGAAGGGGAATAGATAATCGGACAATGATGATAGAGTATTTGCAAAGGTAGGCTTCTACACCCACTTTTTGAATACTTTATCACATATATGAATGTGTATTACGTGATTGTTTGTTTAAGAAAAATTCGGCAGCATTTCCCCTTAGCTCCTAGGTATATTTGTAAGTATATACCCAAGGAGAAAAGAGAAAATGACAACCAAATTTTTCTTAAACAAACAATCATGTAATACACATTCATATCCTAGATGAGATAAAGCATTCAAAAAGCAGTCCCAAAACGGGGACAACTCGAAAATAATTACTAAATCAATTTCGAGCGGGTATTTCTAAGCTTTTGATGATTGAAACGAAGAAATGTAAACATATAGTTTACGTTTCAGAGTACCTAAACACTACAACATTTACGATTTAAATAAGTTTGTGTTTAAGGTTTAGGGTTTAGGGTTTAGGGTTTAGGGATTAGGGTTTAGGGTTTAGGGTTTAAGGGTTAGGGGTTAGGGCTTAGGGTTTAAATAAGTTTGTGTTTAAGGTTTAGGGTTTAGGGTTTAGGGTTTAGTGTTTAGGGGTTAGGGGTTAGGGTTTAGGGTTTAGGGTTTAGGCTTTAAGTTTTATGGTTTAAATAAGTTTGTGTTTAGGGTTTAGGGTTTAGGGTTTAGGGGTTAGGGGTTAGGGTTTAGGGTTTAGGGTTTAAGTTTTATAGTTTAAATAAGTTTGTGTTTAGGGTTTAGGGTTTAGGGTTTAGGGGTTAGAGGTTAGGGTTTAGGGTTTAGGTTTTAGGGATTAAGGTTTATGGTTTAGGGTTTAGGGGTTAGGGGTTAGGGTTTAGGGTTTAGGGTTTAGGGGTTAGGGTTTGAGTTTAAGTTTTATGGTTTAAATAAGATTATGTTTAGGGTTTAGGGTTTATGGTTTAGTTTTTAGGGGTTAGGGTTTAGAGTTTAAGTTTTATGGTTTAAATAAGTTTGTGTTTATGGTTTAGGGTTTAGGGTTTAGGGGTTAGGGGTTAGGGGTTAGGGGTTACGGTTTAGAGTTTAAATTTTATGGTTTAAATAATTTATGTTTAGGGTTTAGGATTAAATAAATTTATGTTTTTGATTTGTGTTTACGGTTTAAATTTCGAGTTTAGGTTCAAATAAATTTATATATTTTCTTTTAGATTAATTAGGTTTAATAATTTTATTAAAACGTTACATTAACGTATAACTTTATTTTTTATAATTTGTGATTTAGACGTTATATTTAAAATGATTTAAAATATCTATATAATTAAGTATTTAATAATTAAGTTTACAATTTAAACATTATATATTTTATAATTTACAATTTAAACATTATATTTTTTAAAATTACGATTTAAACGTTATATTTAAAACGATCTAAACGTTACATTTATAACAAATCAAATAATTACTAATTAAGTACTTAACAATTAAGTTTTAAACATAAGCATTAAGTTCTTAATAATTAAGTTCTTAAAAATTAAGCACTTATCAAAAACATTTCCAAATATATTATGTTTTTCAAACCATTTTTCAAATTAAGCACTTAATAATTAAACACTTAAAAATTAAGTACTTAACACATTAAGAACTTAACACCATCACATTATACATTTTCCAAATCATTTTCTAAACATATTAGAATTTCCAAATCATTTTCCAAACATATTATATATTCCAAATCATTTTCCATGTTAAGCACTTAATAATTAATCACTTAAAAATTAAGTTCTTAACATATTAAGAACTTAACACCATCACTTCCAATACATAACAAAACCATTAAACATTTTTTCATAAACCAATAAGAGCTTATAATAAGTCTTTTTTCAAGAACTTAACACATTAAGAACTTAACATATTAAGACTTTAACAAAATTGCAAAACAAATGAACACATACTTAGGGTGGTAGCTAGAGGCTGTTTTTGGTGAAGATGGCCGGAAGTTTGGTCGGTTTTCCGGCAGCAGCCGCCGGTGGTGGTGGTGGTCCTAACACGAACAAAAATTTAGTAAAACTCGCTTTAAACCACGTTATAACTTGATAACCGAAAATATTACCTTGATAGATGATAGTTTTCGCCGGTAAAGAGAGGGAATCGCCGGAAAAAACAATAAAATCGCCGGAAAAACGGGTGACGCCGGAAAAGCTCGAGGTCGCCGGAAAAGCTCGAGATCGCCGGTAGAAATGAGTAGGAAGTGAAAGGGTGCACCGGAGGATGTTTTGAGGTGGCTTTGGTCGGAACACGGTGCTCAGTCGCCGGAGAGGTCGAGAGAAAACGGCAATGGAGTTGTGAAAGCTTAACAGTCGAATGAGAGGAATTCGCCTGGTTTTGTTTCTGTTCGCAAGGCAATAGCGGCGACATTTAGGTCTTTAGCGGCGACAGCGCAATACCGGCGACACTTAAAAAAGCCGCTTTGATCCTTGTCCGTTAGATCACAAGGCGATGGACGGTGCAGATGGCGATCCGCGTGATAGGTCAATAGCGGCGACGGATCGCCATCTGCACCGTTGGATCAGTAATTCGTGTGTGGCTGAGATTGCGAAGCACACGGATCGCCGACGAAGTAATACCGGCGACGCCATTAGCGGCGACAGCGGGTATTACCGGCGACACTGGACGCGTGTTCTGAATGTCGCCGGTAATACCGGCTGTCGCCGCTAATGGCGTCGCCGGTATTGCTTAGGTTTCTTGTAGTGTTATACACCGATGATTTTACGTACTCGATCAACCTTCCGGGAGATGCATGGGACGACTTAAATGACCTATCACAACGAGCTTTCCAAAGCCAACACAGAGTACCGTAACAAACACTTATGAGTATCTTCCTTTTCTTCGGCCGGTTTCCCCACTTTTTTGCAAAATCAATGATGCTATGGACGTTGGATATGGAAGGAATAGAAATATTACACCATCGAGTAATACCTTCCCACACAACTGTTGCAAATGGACAATTGATGAGGATATGGTTGGTTTCGTCAGCGCCGTTTATACAATGTCCGCTTAACAAATCGCCAGTTGGAATATTCCGCTTCGACAACTCAGTTTTTGTGGGTATCTCCCTAGATTCGCCCTTCAATAAATTAATTAAGTCGTAGTCATAAATGGTTTATAGACACACAACTTTTCTTATCATGACTGTTCATTTACCTTATAGCCATTGTATCATTATCATGACTGTTATGATTATTCTTAGACACAAATTTTGTTGAGTATTATTTACCTTTTAGTCAAGAAAATTAAATTAGAATATGACCAAACAACTTGTTTTCATTGTTTTATTTACCCATTAGCCACATTGATTTATTTTCACCATAACCTTTTACTCCCTCCGTCCCAAAATTATAGTCCAGTTTCTCATTTTCAAAGTCAAAGCTTGTCAAGTTTGACCGTAAATATATTTTTTTGTGCTATATAATATTAGATGAAAACTATACCAATGAAAACACATTTACAACACAAATCCATTCATATATTTTGTATCAAATATTATATAATAACAACGAAAATATTGATGGTCAAAGTTGACAAGCTTTGACTTTGAAAATGAGAAAGTGGACTATCATTTTGGGACGGAGGGAGTATATCATTTAGACACAAAAATTTCAGCATGTCTAATGTTTATTATTTAGACAGGCAAACTGGAATAAACCATGACTATAAACTACATATAGACACACGTTTTTGTATATGACTATTATTTATCCTAAAGTTACATAATTTTTTCTTGTAACTATGGTCGTATTTTATGTTTAGTCACGGTACAAATAAACAAATTGGCCATATACTTTTATCACGTGTGGTAAAATTTAAATTATGCCATTAAATATGAAAAAAAAAAAAAAAAGGTTCGACCAAATAGGTTATAAGTCTAGTCAAAATCGAAAGACTAGTCATATATGAAAGTGTAATAGAGCAACTCATCCTTACTAGACAAATAGAGACCAATTACGTTAATGTAACCCAATGTGATATACCGTAACACTTGCATTAAGGAGAACTGCACCATTGAAGTAACAACATTATCCATAATCAATTTTATCATTGTAATGTTCTAATATTTTAATTAACCTCTATTATATCAGATGATGCACAAAGCTTCGTTACAAACATAAACCTTTTACTGCCAAAGTTCATGTATCCAAGTGATATTGCATGACATATTTCCCGACAACAATCACCATTCTAGATTCCATCGTTAAGCTCAAAAATAGATTCACTAAGGCCCTACATTTAAGAACTAATGTTTAGGCATTGAGGCCAGTTGGTTAGTGAATCATCCCTTCTATGTTTCCTTTCACCCTCAATATCATAAAGTTTTGTATCAAAATGTACAAAGTATCACTGATTAGACTTAATTCCTAATATGGAAATATGAGTGCTACTGATTAGACTTAATTCCTTTTGTATGTACTAGAATCGGTAGATCCGACAATGCTTCTTTCCGACTTTCTCATATTCTTGGATCAAAATAGACCCTTGCCAGTACAATTTTGTAATAAAAAATTAAAGTGGTTGCTATAATACACTAATATGTGAAAGTTTGTTTCTAATTCGTACATTTAACCCTATTTCAATCATTGACTAGGAATTTAGTAAAATGATTATGCAACTTGGTACAATCATAGATGTGTCATATATCATAAAATTTTACACTTAGTGATTACTAGATACAAGATTAATAAATTGAAACATGTTGTTAGAACCTAATAAATACGGCTTATAAGGGGCCATAACATGATCCTTGATAATTACACTTGATTATTTATGGCAACCTCATGGAAAGCTTCTAAACCAAGGCCATACACCAAGCCCTACATTATAAACATCTAGACAAGTTTTCAGCTAACAGAAATCGACTTTCTATCAAAACATAATCCAATTGTATGTATTAATGAAGTCATCATAGCCATGATACATCAAGAAATAATCAAGAAAGAGCACTTATGTTATGCTAGGTTAATGTATTTCTCAATCTACACAGATCCTAAATAAATCGCTAATTTAGTTTTGTCAAGGTGTTCTCTTCTACCGGTAAAGTTAAAAAATGCAAGATAGAAATAGAATGAAAAAGGGTAGATCCCTTAGTGTCTCTCCTTCATTTGGAATAGTTACGAAATCTCAAATTACATTCCTCTCTTGAAAGAAAAAATGTCACCAAATTTAGAAACATAAGTTGAACCACTTTGTTGGATTTACATATGTACATATCATAAGTTACTAATCCACCAAAATCTATGCTAAACCAACCATACTTTTGAAAAATTAAAAAGAAAACTGGAAAGTTTGGGGTTTGGGATCTTTCGCTCAACAATAAACGGATATATAAAAATAAAGTGTTGGAATGTAAAGGAACGGTGCAGAAAATATAAATGGCTGAAATGTAAACATGTGGAATATTAAATAAATTGTAAAGACGAGTGCAGAAATTAAACGCCAATAATTTAAATGATATAATGTAATTCAGATATTTCATTGATATAAAAAGATGTTACAGATTTAAAATTTGGCTCACACACTATTTCTAATCTATGAAGAATTACATGGAGACACATACACACACTCTTAAAAGAAAAACGAGATAGGATATAACTTGATGTTCATGTGGCTGGAAATAATTCTACAACCACTCCTCCAATTCATTTATACTACATTGGAGTGATAGTGGTGTGGTGTGTTTTCTTTTTGATTCATGACCCAAGAGCTCCTATATATAAGAGAAGAAGAGATCTTCTCCAAGATCTATTGTAAAAAAGAACTAATAACTATTCCTAAACTAAGGCGACCCATGGTTGAATATAATAATACAGTCATTACACAAGATATACTTCTAAGGGAACACGCCTATTCTAGCCTAATGATAGCCTACATTTTTGTTCTTCTGATGTTCTGTATGCTTCTTCTGAATAGGAGCTCTTGGGTCAGGGGTATGAATAATAGGACTCAAAGTCATTCGGAATACATAATAAACCATTACTGTATGAACTTACGAAAAAGATAAAAAAAATTATGCTTAGATCCCGAGTTTTAGCATGGAAAGAAAAGAAGAGAAAATAAAAGAAATGAGAGAAAGAAGGGAAGGGAAACGAAAAATAAGTTATATTTTCGTGTTTCCGATTCGAAAGAATATCAAAAGAAATGAACATTTTATGTGTTCTCGAGTGAAAATGAAGAGAAATGAAATTTATAATTAAGTGTTATTTTTACCAATAATTTCCTTTCATTCTAATCCTTCCAAATAGGAAGGAAAGTTAAGAGGAAATATTATACCTCCTCTTCACTTCTATTATTTCCACTTCCTTCCATACAAAAAACTCAGAAATATTAAAACTTTTCTTTTTCCTCTCAGTTCCATCCACTTTCTCCCTTTCTCTCCTTAAATGAGACTCAATTATAATTTATGATTCTCAAAAGAAACGTTTGGCATTCATACATAATTTAACTCTTCTTATCTATAAAGAGTTTTACAAATCTATGTTTATAGAATCCTTTGTTTTTGAAAGATCAAAATCATAACATAACATATTCATTCTATTTTCTCTTTTAGGATATTTTAAGTCATTGCAATAATACGTGTCACTTGGGTTATTGGATAATTGATATATTGTTAAATTCCATAAAAACCACTATCGTTAATGCTGTATTAGTTTATTCTAAATTAAAATATGAAGTTAATGTCATGGGGTACTGAATTATTTTTTACACAAAACATCATTGCTTTAGAAATATTAGGGAAAATGAGTTATTAGGGTAACCAAGTATTTGATTTGTTCACGTTTAGTCACGTTCATTTTTTTCGTGCTTTATTTTCCATTAAACTATTTATTTTGTTCATGATACATCTTTATGACATGAAATAACAGGCTACAACTTAATTGACATCTATGTGGCAAATAGGTGGCATCTACATGGCTTTTGAGGATAGAAAAATGACTTATAAGGGTAACCAACTATTAGCTTTGTTCATGTTTGGTCACATTCCTTTTTTATTTGTGCTTTATTTGCCATTAAACTATTTATAGTGTTCAACCTAAATCTTTATGACAGACAATAACAAGTAGTGTCGGTTTAATCACTCAATGTCGTAACACTAGTATTACGTGGATTTATTATCATTACGTGTAGCAAGTCCTCGCCCGTGAAATTCGTATCCATATTATACAAACACACAACTAGGAAGTATATAATGCCTATAATACATATCTTCCCATTGAAAATGGTCACTTAATAACCTTATATCAAGCTACAGAATACCAATGAATCTATAAAATATGAATGACCAATTGATAAATCAAACGAGCCATTAACCATGCTACGCGTCCGAGTCCAAAAAAAACCAAGTGTTTTTTAAAGGGAAAATGAGTTATAAGGGTAATGATACACATAATCAACCCACATAATACTTGTATTACGACATTAAAATATTAAACCGACATTACTTGTTATTGCCGGTCATAAGGATTTAGGCTGAACAATATAAATAGTTTAATGGCAAATAAACATGAATACAAAAGGAAAGTGATCAAACGTGAACAAATCAAATAGTTGGTTACCCTTATAAGTCATTTCCCTACCTTCAAAAGTCACGTAGATGTCACCTATTTGCCATGTAGATGTCAATTAGGCTGTAACCTGCTATCCAGGTCGTAAGGATGTATCACGAACAAAATAAATAGTTTAATGGTAAATAAAGCAGTAAAAAATAAGAAAGTGACTAAATGTGAACAAACCAAATAGTTGATTATCCTAATAAGTCATTTTCCCATAATATTATTAGTTTTATCTTATTAACTTTTATGGATAGGTACAACTATAGCCATTTCTGCCATCATATTTTCCAAGGCTCAAACATCTCCTCGTTCACTTAAAAGTTACAAGATTTAACTTTATGACAACTTATCACTGATAGGTTTTAGGAAAACAAATAAACTCAAACTCTTAAGTTCACATGCAACTTAAAGGATCTATGTTTTCTCTATTGAATATATAACTAGGAACATCAAAAGAAACCTTATAGCTAAAATCGAAATTCATAAAGGGTTTTAGGATTACATACCTTATTTTTATTATAGCAAATAACAATGATTCCTCTTCTTGTAGATTTCTTTCGAACCAAGCACCACAAGTGTTGTGCCTCTAATGGTTCACACTCAAAAGTCCAAATGTGAAGGTTAATTATTTTCTTAATTATCTTATTAAGAAAAGCTCGCTATAAAACCTTAGAGGAGGATTATAGATTCTGCTTGAGTGAGAAGAGAAAAATTCCAGGTCTAAGGAGCTCTGGAATGGGGTGGAATGGGGAGCAGAATATGGTACCAGGGGACCTCTATTTATACTTGAAGGTGGGACAGAAATAATGCAGGTCTGAATGGTAACACATAAGGAAACAATCTAAACTTACCAATAATCAAAACCCTTGTATTTTGGACCAAATTTTTGAAGGGTTTCTTCAAATTTTCGTCCTCCCCCTTCTAGGGTTCAAGAATGTTCCTTGCTCAACTATTGGACAATTTAATTAATTGCCAAATTAAATCCAAATTAGTTACAGATCAAGTATAATTAATTCTAAATGAATTATAATTATTTCTAAACTAGTTTCTAATGAATTTATCATCACATGACAAATTAATAAACCAATTATCTCTCTCTTTATTATTAACCTTAATATCATTTGGACTACTGAAGGCAGCCCAAAAGGACTGTGCTACTATCAATTCAAGTATATACTAATTATAGTTATAGACTTAGACACCTAATCTAACAGTCTGCCACTTGGATAAGTCTAATAACTATAACTGCCAGTATAACTTCTGAATCGATCAATAAATTGTAGCTTCCAAAAGCCGCTGCTGAACTCTGGCCCAGTCAGTTACGTGTCCTAAGATAAGTGATCATATGATCCTCCATTCTGTTAGATATCATTCGGACATGAGACATGGATTGGAATCAATCTCATTGTCCAAGACTTTATTTCCCGATTTTTGATTTATGATGATATAGGACTTCTAATTGAAAACATCAATTTAGTCCTGGTTGGGCCCAGCACTATAAGTCAAAACCAAATCACTGAGGGGACAAAAGATATCGCTTTTCCCGTTACGAAAAAGAAACGAATAAACTTTGACTCATATGTGTATATCATTTACTCATCAAATCGTGCATGACAATAAGTTTTATAACATCGAGTTACCGATGCGTTTACACATTACCAATGTACAACCGACTTGTAAATTGCAACTCATATATCTCCGTTTCAAGATCATAAGATTTTATCGTCTCAAAATTACTCGTGATAGAATCCATGAAGTAATTCCCTGAGCGTGGGTTTATTAAATACTTAAATCCCTATTTCTAAGTACTCTGGAACATTATAGCAATACTGTTGCTAGTCTAACATCCTTAGACAATCTACAATTCAATTCATGACAGTCTTAATTCACTACTTACTTCCAAAAGTATAAGCGACAGTGGAGTTTGAATAATCATATTTTTCGAGAAGTAAAACATGCAAAAATGAAACACAAGAATAAACAATCAACAAAAGGCAGTGAACAAACTTATAAATAATCCTCCATTATTTAATCACCAAAAGTCAATTACATTTACTTTGTTACAAGTTTCAAACTAACTATCTAACTACTAAAACTAATATCATCTCTCAGACCAATGCTCCTAGCATGCTGACTGTGCTTGACCCTACTCAGACCCTTCGTCAAAGGATCTGCAGGGTTCTCTTCAGATGATACCATCTTCACGATGAGGTGACCTTCTTCTACTCTATGTTTGATGTAGTGGTACTTTATGTCGATGTGTCTAGACTTTCCATGGTCTCTTGGTTCATTAGTCAAGGAAAACCCCCCTTCATTATCGCAGAAAAGTTTCATTGGCTCCTGAATGGTCGGGACTACTCCGAGGTCATCGATGAAATTCTTTATCCAAGCTGCTTCTTTTGATGCTTCACTTGTAGCTATGTACCCTGATTCACAAGTTGAATCAACCACCATTTCCTGTTTAGAACTCTTTCAAGTTACTGCTCTACTGTTTAGAAGGAACACCCAGTCCGACTGAGAACGAAAGTTGTCTCTATCTGTCTGAAAGTTGGCGTCACTATACCCACTCACTCTCAACGTATCACTGCCACCAAGGACTTGAAACATGCCCTTCGTCCTTTGCAAATACTTTAGAATGTTCTTAACCGCTATCCAATGAGCTTTGCCTAGATTTCCCTGATAGCGACTGACCATGCTCAAAGCGAAGGACACATCAGGGCGAGTACATGTCATAGTGTACATGATCGATCCTACAGCTGAAGCGTAAGGTACCCGACTTGTATCAGCTATCTCTTCATCTTGACTAGGACTTTGAGTCTTACTAAATTTGGCATTGCTCTGGATAGGTAGCTCTGCTTTCTTGGAATTTTCCATACTAAAACTCTTTAGTACCTTATCCAAGTATGTACTTTGACTAAGTCCAATTAGCCTCTTCTTTCTATCTCTCAAAATTCTTATCCCGAGAATATAGGCTGCTTCTCCAAGGTCTTTTATGGCAAAACACTTACCAAGCCAAGACTTAACTTCTTGCAAGGTTGGAATGTCGTTTCCCATGAGTAATATGCCATCAACATATAATACCATAAAAGTTACTATACTCCCACTAGCCTTGATATACACACAGGGCTCATCTTCACTCCTAGAGAAACCAAACTCTTTGACTTTCTCATGGAAA